>APFE031614531.1:0-33039 GCA_000404065.3 Pinus taeda | reverse complement strand
AAGAAATCTCTACTAGAAATTAAACTAGTTGAGATTAAAAATTACACATCATCTATTTTAAAGTATAAAATACCCCTCTCAACACAAAAACTTCCAAATAAATAGGCCTCTCCCAACCCAAACACTTCCAAATAAATAAATCCATCCTTGTTCATAATTGAAAATCAAACGATGAAGTCCATTGAAATGTTTAATGGTAAAAAAGGAGGACTCAGTTGGGATGTTGTTAGCTTTTTTTATAAGAAGAGTTTCTGCCTAAATCACATCAAAAAGACCTTTGTCGACGCGTTTCGAACCAACTAGTGTGGTTCATCCTGAGGACAAGTTGGTTCAACTTGTCCTGACGATGAACCACACTAGTTGATCAAAAAGACCTTCGTCCACGGGTTTCGAACCAACTAGTGTGGTTCATAGTAAGGACAAGTTGGTTCAACTTGTCCTTACGATGAACCACACTAATTGGTTCGAAACTCGTTGACAAAGGTCTTTTTGATGTGATTTACGCCGAAACTCTTCTTATAAATATGATGGATCACAGAAACCTCAATTCTACAAATGTTATTAGCTTCTAAAAGTTATCTTCATACAAACTTATTACTGAATACTTCAACATCAAAGCATCCATACAAAGTATGAACACAATTATGTCATTCAGTGCTCTTATCGTATTTATGCAGCTCTTATGGCATTGTTGTCGGCTTTGCTAAAAATATATAGCAGTTCTTTCTTCATAACTATTTATAAATTTGACACTGTATCTAAAGCTAAACTCTCAACATTTTAAAGTTTAAAGCGATGATATAAACAAAGTGTCACAATACTATCTTGATAAGATTACTAGGTCTTTACAAATAGGTGTTGTGCAAGTTCTACACATATCCAGGATTTTACAGGTATTGTTAATGCGTTAACAATGAGCTGTCAAACTTTATATGTGGGGAACCTACCTCATAATATTACGGAAAGGGAAGTTGAAGACCTATTTGAGGAGTATGGGCGGATCGTTGATATTGATGTGAGGAGTCATCCAGCTGGATATTGTTTCGTTGTGTTTGAGGACGCTTGTGATGCACAGGAAGCTGTTCGTTGTCGCGATGGCTGTAATCTTTTTGGCAACCGATTACGAGTTGAGGTTGCCAGTGGTGACCATGGCCAAGTTTCATCAACTGATTTCTCTGCTAGTCGTCGGGGGCGAAGTAGGGAAGTGTTTACACGATCAAAGTATCGCGTCCATGTTACTGGGCTGCCGCCATCGGCTTCGTGGCAGGACCTAGAAGACCATATGCAACGAGCCGGTGATGTTTGGTATTCTCAAGTTTTTCGTGACAGCAGCGGCACGTCTGGAATTGTGAATTACACGAATTATGATCACATGAAAAATGCTATCACATATCTTGATCACTCCGAGTTCAAGAAAGCATTTTCTGAGGGGGCTGCTTTTATTAGGGTTTGTGAGTATAAGCCTGAGCCGAAGAGAAGCATTTCCAATAGTCCCACCTGTGGTTATGGCCGCAGCCGCTCAAGGAGCCGAAACCGAAGTTCAAGGCGAAACCCCAACTACAGCACAAGCGGAAATAATTCTGCGATGCATGGATCAGTTTCACGCTCAATGGATAACATTCGAAGTTACAGAAACGGTAGCCAAAGCGTGCGCCGCAGCCGTAGTAGGAGCCGAAGCCGATCATAGTCTCGCTCACTTGAAGTCAAATCTGAAGGAAGAGATTATTGAGAACAATATCATAGGGAATGGAGGGAGATTTGTTCGTAGAACTATACCATTTTGAGAATTATAGAGTGTGGTCCATTATCGATCAAGATCCACGCAATAATTTTGCTGGTAAATTTTATCGAATACCAATTTTCCCACCTGTACCAATATACACATTTAATAGATTTAATAGATTTAATACTTGTAATGGAAACATGGGCGGGTTCGATAGTCTATTGCAGCAGAGATGGCTTGTTTTGATTGAATTTTTTTATGAGTTTGATTGAATTTTTTATTAGTATTAGATTCAAGAAAAAAAATAAGGTAAAATAATTAATAATGATAGAATAATATATTAGTATAATCACATTAAATTACATTCTAATTTATTTGTCAGTTTTGAACCAAAGAGTGTGGTTCATGGTTAGTAACTACACTGGTTGGTTCTAAAAGGTTAGACAAATGCATTAGAATGTGATTTACGACTCACAAATTTTCTGATATGGATCACAGAAGTTTTAATTTCAAAATTTATTTGTATTTATCATTCATAAATATATAGCAAAAAACTAATGCAACAAACATATTATTATTGACTATTGTAACAAAAATATTATTATTAATTTTGATTTTACTTAATCTTAAGAATCCTAGGTCACCATAAAAAACAAAAATGTTGAAGAGTTTCTCTCATTTGCAACCAAGATATAAGACAATTTTTTAGCCAAGACAATTTTCTAAAATTATGGTTTGAAAATATTTAGGAAATTGGTGACTTGGAGCCATGTGGCATGAATCTAATTTTTTAAATTTATTAAAAATCAATGCAACTTAGCAAACTCTCTAACACACTACAACCATTAATAAGCATTAACCATATGGTGAGTATATTCCATTAATTGACCACAAACTATTGAAAACTTTCCACAATTAATTAACCACAAATATCAATCATAATAAACATGAAAACATTTATTTTATTATACATTTATGTTACTAAAATTTAAAAAAAGATAAAAGCTAACTCAATCATTTATTATAAAAAGACCTTCATGGTAAATCACATGTAGAAAACCTTTGTCTAAGTGTTTGGAACCAACTAGTGTGGTTCATTGTAGGACAAGTTGAGGAGTGAGATCATGGCCACACATTAAATAGAAAAACCGCTAGATAATATTTAATGTTAAAAAGTCAACAAATAATAAATTATATATTAGAATGTATTTTATTTAAATTATAAGTATTAATTTACTTAAATCATTAGGGATAAGTATTTAGAAATTTGTTCTTTATTAAGTTAATATATTTAATTCATTAATATTTTATTTAAACAATTAAAATTACCATGGAGTATTATTTAGGTTAACTTATTGTTATTAGGGATAAGTGAAAGTGGTTATTTTTAATGATATTGTTTTAGTGGAATTAAAATTATTAATAATATTGATTTAGTCATATATATATTGATTTAATAATATTGAATTCATAATATTAGAATTTAATGGTGAAGGGGGTTTTAGAGAATTTTTCTTGGTTAATAAAATATTTATTAATTAGTTTTTAATTAATTACAAAAGTGACAAGTTTTTTTTCAATACTATTTTATTTAATTGATTAATAATATTATATAAAATTTGTATTGGAAATAATACGATTTAATTGATAATGATCTTATGTTCCCATATGTGGAATTGATATAATAATATTAATATTGATTCAATAATATTTACTAGATTTAATTTCTATTAATCTAAAGGTACGACGCACCAAAAAAAAACCATAAAAAACCATCCAACATCTAATAAAATCAACAAAAAAAAACACATAAATAAATAAATAAATAGAGAGAGCGACCTAATTTAAAAGCAAAAATGTCAAGAATAGTACCAATAAGACAAAGGAAAGACTCTAGGAGGAGGAAAAGACAAGGCTCAAAAAAAATCTAGGGAATCCATCTAATAGAACAAGCCAAGAAAAAATTAGAATGAGCGAGGGAATTTAAAGTCAAGAACAAGACCATTAGTAAAACAACTAAACCAAAGGAAAAACCCTAGTCAATCATTTATTTTTTTAATTATATATATATACTATATATTATATATATATATATATATATATATATATATATAATAAATATAAATATTAACTCTTTTTTATTAATTTAGTTTAGAAATTGTCCAATTTGATTATTTAGTTAATTATTATTAAATTGAAAACAATAAATTTAATAATTTAAATAATATTTATATATAATTTAAAAAAATAAGATGAGAAAATTAATGTAGAAAGTATTATATTAAATATATGTATTGCCTTTGTGAAAATTTTGTCGAGTAAACCTTTTTGTTGTTGATCATTTATTATTTTTGGTTGATCTGTTAGTGTCTAGAAGATCAAAATATTTTTGATGTCCAAAACTTGATAAAGTATTTTTGATTCCTCTTTGTAATATATAATATATATATATATATAATATATATATATTCGATTGTTTAAATTGTTTTTTTGAATGCAAAATTAAAAATAGCATACATTGGGGTCTCTGCAATAACATAGCTTATGATTGAGTGCTCTCTTAAGACATTCCTTGATGTGAAGTCACCAGTTCAATTCCATGCCCTGATTAGGGTGATATATTGGACATGATGAAGATGTAGTCTTGCCAAGTTTACAAAAAATAACATAATACTTTTTTCCTAGTTGCTTTATATAATATCTACATAATGTATTTTTAACCAAATATAAAACATATAGAGTTGACATTGAAATATTTTATTTAACATGATCATTGAAATATTTATTTATAGACCATATTTTTCACATTAATGTATTATTAAATGCTCATCAATATTTTTTTTTTTTCCCATGGAAAAATTCGTAATTTCAATTATGGAAGAAATTACATTTTGTAGATGCATATGCATATGCCAATATTTTCATCGAACAGAAGATGAAAATATCAAAAAGCTACTCCGAGTGAAACATATGGGAAGTAGACCCAACAAAGTCTAGGATGAGATCATAAAAGTGTCATAAACAGTCAAAATATGTATTATCTGGTCCACGCAGGGGGATAATACCAAAAAAGAGTGATAAAGCCAAATCTATTGGCCGCTAAAACAATATATAAATAGCATAGTGGAAATAATATGTACAAAATTTGATAAAAAAGCTGTCCAAAAATTAGACCATTATGTCCATAAATGGTCTATGATAAAACTGGTAACTAGCTCCGTCAATCTACTCCGTAATCAACCAATTGCCTTGCCCCCTGTTCGCGCCTTCTTTGGAAAGGTGGTAAGCCTCAGTGTTCTGCTCCCTATAGATGTGATTGCATGAGAAAGAGTCAAAATTGGAGATTAGTCTTAAATCTTTCTCCAGAATGTGTCTTAATGAAAAATACTAGTAGTAAGAACGTTTATTCAGCTAGTCCTAGATAATCATAGAGTCACCAAACAATTGTAGAGCTTGGTAGTTCTTTCTTGTTGCAAATCTGATGATGTAGTAGGTTGTAGAAAGTTCGGCAAAATTATTTGTGCCCCCCTGCAGACCCATGGAAAGCTTGAAAGAGTGTCTCTCTGAAAGGTGAAGGATAGCCCCCCCTCCCACCCAATATCTTGTGCAGCCCTGTCGAAAAAAGCCTAGGGATGGGAGGGGTCAAAAAGTTCCAGAGAGATGATGTGGGGACGAGAAGTAGGGGGGTCATCCGGGATGAGGTCAAAATCAGCTTTGATTAGGGTTGCCATGATAGGCCACCAGGGAGGGGAACTATGAAAAATGAGCTGATTACAAGCGATCCAAACAGCCCAATAGAACAACAAGGGAAGATTCCGCAGTTTGGTGGGGGAAATCGAAGAATACCAATCGTTCCAGGACGCGTCCAGGGTGCCCTTAAGTCAGGTGTAAGGAAAATGTGGGAAGAAGATTCACCCTCCCCTTTGCAGAAATGACACTAGTGAGGGCCCATAAAGGAATGCTTCATCAGATTGTCCCCCGTTGGAATTTTGTTGTGGAGGATGCACCACAATAAAAGTCTGGATCTAGGAGGCACCTTCAGTTTCCAGAGGTGTTTCCACCACTTTTACAGCACGTGGGGCTTATGCGGATCCGCCAAAACAATGTATCTTGCCTTAGGTGTGTATCTCCATGATTTTGCTAGCGCCCAGATGATCTCATCGTCAACCCCCGTCAGCTTGATATGAGCTTCAAGCAGAGATTGTATGTAGTTCCTCCAGTGCTACTGCCAAGGAGGGGGAATGTTGAGCTGAAGGTCGGATTTCCATGCCTGTTGTAGGAAAGTGGTGTTGAATTCATCCGCTATGTGTTCAAGGTGGGTGATGTGCTGATCCCGCAGGTACAATAAGAGTTCGGTCAGTAGTCTGTGCATGTTTCCGCAGCCAATCCATGGGTCAATACCTAAGCGGACCTTGTTCCCTGATTTAATTCTCTAGGTGATGCCTGCACGAATGGGATCCAAAGCCTTTAGGACAGCCTTCCAGATGATCGAAATGCCTGAGAAGAGCTTGGCCGGTCTACTAATCCATTCCAGAACATGAATGTGGGTGATATATTTAGAGTAGGTGATTCTGGTCCAAAGGTTGTCCGAAGCAACCAACTACCAACCAAGTTTCACAGCCAGGGCTGAGGAGAAGTCATCAAGCTTTTTAAGTCCCCACTTGCCCCATTTTTTAGGAAGAGTGAGGCCATCCCATTTGACCCAAGCAAAAATTCTACTTGGCTCTTTGCCTCACCATAAGAATCTACAACAAAGATTTTGAATTCTTGCCAGAATGCCCTTGGGAATCTAGGCAAGTGACATCCAATAAATAGGGGTTGCTTCAAGTACACTCTTAATGAGAGTCAAGCGGCCTGCTCAAGACAAAAATCTAAAAAACCAGGTATTTAGCCGCTTTTCCAACTTAGCAATGAGCCAAGTCCAGTCCGCAATCTTATAACCAATCGGCTTTAGCTTATATCCTAGATATTTCAGCCCCTCGTCCAGAGCCAACAAGGTAAAATTGAATCTTTGGAGTGCATAATGAATTTCATGTTGAGTGCAAGCTGCAACTGACAAAGAGGATTTTCCTTCATTGATGATCATACCAGTGGTTAGTTGAAAAAGAGAAAATATATCTCTGAGCATAGTAATATCCCCC
Source organism: Pinus taeda (assembly GCA_000404065.3). NCBI lineage: Eukaryota > Viridiplantae > Streptophyta > Pinopsida > Pinales > Pinaceae > Pinus > Pinus taeda. The sequence continues at coordinate 26,175 of APFE031614531.1, read as the reverse complement.
ACACTTTCCTTGAGGAAAATTAGCATATCATCGACAAAAAGTAAGTGAGTGAGAGTGCAATCCTCTGTGATCTTAATGCCAGAAAATCAGCCTCTCCCGTGCTCTTCTGTGATTAACCGACCAAGGCCTTCCATGATTAAGAGGAAAAGTAGAGGGGAGAGAGGACACCCCTACCTAAGTCCTCGAGTTGACAAGAAAAAAGGGGATGCACTCCCATTGACCAAAATACTGAAAGGAATGTTAGAAATACAAACCATGATCCATTTTATGAAGATTTAAGGGAAACCAAGGTGAGAAAGCAACATTCTCAAGTATAACTAGTTCACCTGGTCAAAAGATTTAGATAAATCCACCTTCATGATCATACCTTTGCCCTTCTTGTAGTGAAGAGAGTGTAAAACCTCCTGTGCCGTTCCAATTGCTTCATGTATTTGTCTATCCTTCAGGAAGGGAAATTGTTCAGGCAAGATATGATTAGATAAGATGGGCTTTATACTCTTAGCAATAATTTTAGCTATAATCTTATATAGACAGTTACAAAGTGAAATAGGGAGAAAATCAGTGAAAGTGTACAGGTTGTCTGCCTTCGGGATCAAAGCAATGAAGTGGAAGAGATAGCAGCTTCCATCCGACTCGAGACTCTAGACTTCTCCACCACTCTGAGCAGATCCTATCCAATTAGATCAAAAAAAGCCAGGTAAAATTTGATGGTCCATCCATGAGGACCAGGGCTCTTGTCCTTGCTGAAACCTTTTAAGGTGTTCTCCAGTTCCCCTAGAGTAACCTCCTGAATCAAAACCTCTTCATCTTCCTGATGTACATAACAAGGGAAGAGTTTTGCCACCCTGATAATCTCAGCTAAATTAATCTCCCTTGGGTCCCTGTAGGCTTGTTTGAAATGGGAGGTAGTAAGAGCGGGGGAAAGTATGTGCTATCCTTCCCTGATCATCTTGCATTTGCCAGATTGTATTGACAACTTTCCTCCCATTTGCAAATTTATGAAATAATTTAGTGTTTGCATCGCCTTCTTGGATCCAGATGGCCCTGCTCCTTAATCTCCATTTTTCTTCTTTCTCCTTTAGGATTTTACCTCGAACCGAGAAGAGGGATGAGATATGATTCTTGTGCTCCTTCGAGCTGTAAAGACCCCCTTGTTATTTTTCAAAGAATTCCAGTTCATTCTCAATATGTTTCAGTGCAAGATCATCCTGAAGTATTTTTTGATGGGCCCAGCTTTTAGACAATTTCCTAAGCTCCATTAAGTTTTTGATAAAACTACATGAAAACAACCTACCAACCCCTACAGGGTTTGATTTCCAAAAATCTATGACCATGCTGATATAAGAAGCATCATTTAACCAGGTAGAAACAAACTTGAAAGGACACTTCAGCTTGTCACTTTCCCGCCCAATCTCCAAGTAAATTGGCAGATGATCTGAAAGCCCTCCCAAGCCCACCCATTGACAAATATTGTGAGCCAAATCCAGGATCTGTTCCTTTACCAGGAAACGATCCAACCTCCTAGATAGGCCATTTTCACCCACCCGATTAATTCTCTAAGTGGCCTGTAACTTCGCAGCAGGGATGTCGATCAGATGGTGAAGTTCCAGGATAGACGAGAAGCAGTCTGAGAGAGGGTCCAATTGGGCCCATTGACCCCAAGATTTGGCAAAACCAATAGAAAAACTTAGGTCCCCACCTACAATCAGGTTACCAGGAGAGAATTTTTCCGAATCCAGAAGGTGGTCCTAGAAAGAAGAGCGATTCAAGTAGGGACCATATATATTGGTAATGCTGAGCGGGGTCCCCAATTCTGCAGAGTGTACATCGACCCCAATAAAGCCTCTCCCATCCCAGCAGCTGGTCACTTTAATAAAAAGATGATTAGTACCTAAAATCAAACCTTCGGATTGGCCAAGTGCATCCAAACAGGTGAAATTCCATCCTAGAAGAAAAAGTTCCAGAGTTCTCACAATATCACTGGTGAGTCCTAAGGTCTCCTGTAGGAAAATGATATCCAAAGAGTCGGCAGAGAAGAGATGACGGAGTGCTAGTTTTTTCTCGGGCCTAGCAAGCCCACGATAATTGAAGGATAGAATCTTCATGGAGGGGGTTTAGGTAGGGCTATTCTTGCTCTAAGAACCCCAGTAATGGTGGATTGCTTTCCCAAAGCAATATCAACATTCGCTTGAGCTTGTGCAATTTTTAGTTCAGAAGGACAGCCTCGGGAGGATTTGGTAGCTAGTGGATGGTGGAGGATGTGCAGTCCAACCTAGTCCATAGACGATAGCCTCGTACAAGATCAGGTGAGGTAACGAGGGGAAAAAGACTCCACCAATGAGGTCGAGGTCTACGGGGGGTGGAACAAAGTAGGACGGGAGGTGTGGGGGCTAAAACTGTGAGGGAAGGGGAGATGGCGCAAGTGCAAGGAACAGGGGGCTCCAGATTTACATCAGAACCCAAACTCAAAAACAGTTTGGATAATTTGTTATGCATATCAGGCAAGCAATTTGAGGAGGGTAAGGGAGAGGAAGGCATACCCGATGAAAAGGAGTCACCCGAGGCCATCACAGCTGAACCAGGAGCTGATGGAGGAGGCTGAAGCGGCAGATGACCATGCTTCTGTGGAGTGTAATTTTCCAAATCCGTCGAATGCTGACCCAGACTCGAAAAAGTGCCGTGCCCCAAGAGAGAGGAGTAGAAAGATGATGAAGATTCTCGGTGGCTCGAGGCAAAACATCTCTGACGGGGTTTACGTGAGGCAGAGCGTCTTGAACTAGCGTAGCTTGGGGCGAAAGCCTCTCTGAGAGCCTAATATTCCACTTATTCAGTGGGTAGTCTTTGAAAAGGTGCCCCACCTTGTGGTAGTGTCTGCACCTGAAGGGAACCCCCTCGTAATCTAGCATTTGTCTTCTAGTCGAGTTGCTCCATTGGATGTTGATGTATTCCGGGAGTCCACCTGAGAGGTCCAAGTGAACTAAAATCCTGGCATAAGCCATTTTTCCTGTGGAGATATAAGATTCGTCATATGTGATGAAATTGCCCATGGTATTCCCAATCTGTCGAAAAATCTGCTCCAACCAGAAATGAATAGGAAGACCTGGGAGACGAACCCAAACCGGTCCAATCCCCACCTTTTCAGTCTCAGGGTCGAACATCGGGGTCCATCTACAAAGGAGGACCAGAGCCTGATCAATGTGCCAAATAGTTGTGAGGACCCAATTAGTTTTGGCAATGGTCTTGAACGAGAGGGCAAACCAACCCCTCACTAAGGTCTGGACGCGAGGGGGTTCCGAAAGGTGATGTCCCCAGACTTCCATCGTCCACTTCTGCAAACGTTCTACACTATAGTGCTTACCCTTGACTCGACCAAACAGAACCCTTTTAGCCGAGTCCATTGCCTCACTAAAAGGTGTGTCTTCGACAAGTTTCAAGAAGAGCTCGTTGCTGCACGAGGGTAGGTGTTTCTTCCTTTTTGTGGGCCCTGAAGATCCCTTGTTTAGTGCCGCCGCTGCCCTATCCTCCAGGCCGTCCCCAGCCACTACTTGAACTTTCTTTGGCAGAGGTCCTTTATCCTGTAAGTCATCGAAGAAACCCGAAATGACACCAATATCTGAGAAATTTCCCTATGGGAGGGTTCCCTATTCTAGAGGCCCTGAAGGTATCGAAGCACTGCTATTAGGAACAATATGGGTCCCAACCGAGGGTTTGTTCAAAGAATTACCCTCAGGTAGAGGTCCAGTGCTTTGCTCAAGAACCTAAGAGCCAGACGCACTCCCTCCCCAAACCTATGTGAAGGGTGCCCTAGGCGGAAAAGGGCCAACAAAATCACGAATCGCCGCTGCTTCGGGAGCAACCAAAATGGAGGGGATGTGCTGCTGAGAGAGAGGGGGAAGGGCTTCCACTTCAGTTGCTAGATCCTACTTGAAGGTAAAAAAGTCATCCATAGAGGTTCTGGTCTGAGGGAAAATCGGTGAATGTTCTGAAGAAGCCGTGGAGAAAATGTTAGCCTCCATAACCGACTATAAAAAAAACAAGCTCACAGCTGTGAGAGGGAGAGTCAGTGGGGGACCAAGAAACCACCTAGGGGAAACAAAGGTTAACGAAAACCAGAACATTAAAAAACTGCCTGCGGATAAGGAGGATCTTGAGATAACCATAGGAGAGAGCCAGAACCCGCAATAAAAGGTTAATCTTCATAGTGAAAAGGAAACGAATGATGAACCAAGAAAAAACCTGTAAACGCCAAAAAAAAAACCGTCGGAACAGTAAAAAACTAGGAGGCCAAAAGAAAAGGAGCTGGGAGCAGTCCGAATCCCAAGAACCCGTGAGTTGAAGAGCAGGGATAGAGAAAACCCTGTCCCACCAAAACAGTTAAACACTGTAGAAAACCCATCCACCAGCCCTAAACCCTAGTCGTCATTTTTGCCTTCCTGGAGCTCTCCCGTGTTCATCAAATCCTACCATATATTCCACTCATCAATATTACTTAATCCAACATATTAACATATTTTATTTATGACTCACACTGATTTTTTTAATTAATATAATAATTTTTAGATATCATATATTAGTTTTATTTTAAAAATTGAATGAATTACACATAGATTGAGTCTATTAAATAAAATGGTCCTTGCTCCTCAATAATGCCACATAAATTTCCAAATTTTGTTACCAAATGTAATTTGAATATATAAATATATTTTAATACTAAGATTTTTTTTGGATACTTAAGGTTTTGCAAAATCATATTATTTAACTTATAGCCACTCAAAACTCAAGATTTTAAAAATTTTATGAGGAAAATTACCCATACAAAAATTTTATTAACTAAATTTAATATGCTAATAATTAATTAAATATATAATTCTATTTATTTAAACATAAGTGTTTCTCTTGAAATTTCTTTATCCAATTAAACCTTTGTGTTAAGTGATTATTGCTTAGTAATCAGAGGGATCAATCTCTTGATTGAGAGAGATATCTTCATTGTTTAAATTGCGTTTTTGAATGCACGTTTTACTTATATTTTAACCAAACACTTTTTTCCTAGTTGCTTTATATAATATCTTTGTAATTGTTTAAATTAAAAATAATATATATATATATATTATATAGAGAGAGAGAGAGAAAAGAAGATTGAGAGAGAGAGAGAGAGAGTTGAAACTGAAAATTTTTATTGAAGATGGCCATTAATATTTATTTATGGACTATTCTTGTTCAAAGTTAAAAAGTTTTCTTATTATTAATATTATTTTTAATATTTACCAATATCAATTAATCCCATATTAACATATTTATATTATGACCATAATGAATTTTTTAAATAATAAATTTTTTTTAAATATCATTATATTAATTTTAAATTAAATTGAGTGAATTTCAACATTCAAGCATGTCTAACTATAAACAAAATGGTCATTTCCCGTAGAATTTGGCCATACAACGTTTGGTGAGATTGTGATTTCTTGTTGTTTAAAATGTGTTTTTAAATGCATAAATGGATTCAAAACTCCAAATAAGCCAATGACACTTTAATGTTGCAAATTAAACAACTTAAAGTTATAATTCTTAAAACTCTCTACCACATTAATGCAAAATTGATTGGAAAAACGCCTTGAAAAATGATCATTTTGTCTATTAGTTAGAGTATGCTATTAGACATCTTTATTTTAGGAAATAAATGAACTTGTTTTGTTTTACTTGTTTTAGGTGGGAATACAAAATTAAAATTTAAAGTAATGCATTTCCTAATTCTTATAGGTTTTGGAGTCTTTGGTGGGAATTAAACATTAAAATAAGGCATTGTTTATGTATTATATGTTTTGAATTTTTTGGTAGGAATACAACAAAAGAATTTTTGGTCAAATCATGATCTGTGTTGTTTAAAAAGAGTTTCTTTAATGTGTATATTGATTGAGCACCTTAAAAGACTCCTATAGCTTGAAGATTATGAAGAATTCAAAACTCAAACTTGTGATTCCAACAAATCCCTATAGGATCATGGGAAAATTAGACCATAAAATGTGACCAAAAACTCCAAACCTTATAACAGATAGACTACAAATGAATATAATATTTTAAAATATTTTCTCTCTATTTAAGTTTATATTGAAATAAATACCCTTTTTGAATTTTAAAATATTTTATTACAATCAATTAAACTTTTGCATATATAACTTTGTATCATAGAATAGTTTAAATGAATATTCAAATAATGTATATTAAGTCATTAATTGATTTTTTAAACATATAAGAATTATATATCTTCCATAAAATATAAAATAAAACTTAATTATTATTTTTTAAAAGTGGATACAAAAGTATATGTTTCACTTGGACATTAAATATTTGATTATAATTGAAGAAAAATGTTATTTCACATGGACATTTTAAAATAGTTATTGATTTGAGAGTGAGTGAAATATTTTATTATCGACAATATAATAATAATAATATGATAATATTATCGATAATATGAGAAAATAAATAGATTATTGATATTATAAACCCAAGGGAATAATATTAAACCCAAGGGATTACTATTTTAAAACTAATACATCAATAATCCCAAGGGATATTAAACCAAAGAGATTAATGTTAAAATCCAAGGAACTAATATACCCAAGGGACTATTATTATAAACCTAAGGAATTAATAACCCCAAGAAATTATTAATATTATAAACAAATGAGAACAATATTATAAACCAAAGGGATGAATACTATAAACGCAAGGGAATATTTATATTAATAAATGCAATGAATTAATAAACCCAATGGTTTAATATTATAAACCCAAGGGATTATTAATATTATAAACCCAAGGGGTTATTAATATAATAAAATCAAGAGATTAAAATTATAAACCCAAAGGATCAATAAAGAGAATATATTCTTAATATTATAAACCCAAGGGATTATAAACCCAATAGATCAATATTAAGACTCAAAGGATTAATATTAAACCCAATGGATCAAAATTATAAACCCAAGGGATTAATATTAAATCCAAAGGATTAATATTATAAATCGTAGGATGAATATCAAACCCTAGGATGAATATTATAAATCTTAACATTAATAAAACCAAATATTAATATTATAAACCTATGGATTATAAACCATAAGGATTAATAAACCCAAGACATTAGTAATATTTTAAACACAAGGGATTAATTACCAGATTGATTGTCATATTGCGAGAACAACCCGATGTTGGATTGATTTTTGTACCATTCGCATGTCACAATATGGAACCCTATTATAGTGTCACAATGAGACATTGAAAAAATTGGAATCTAATGTAATGTTGCGACAATTATTTTCATATTGGTTGTCACATTGCAACGTTGGATAGATTTCTACACCACTCAAATGTCACAACATTAAATCCTAATGTTAAACCAAATATTATAAACCCAAAATTTAACCCTAATATTAAACCCAATATTATAAACCATAATACTAAACCCAATATTATAAACCCTAATATTAAACCCTAATTTTGTAATGCGGCAATGTGGCTTTGAATAAATTGCAATATAATGTAGCATTCCAACAATAATTGCCTATAGATCCCACACCGAAAGTCTTTAGCTCTAAGATATTTTTGAAGAATTAATTCACGGAATACATTAAATCTTTTATGCATATACATGGTAACTATATGAAAATATTGAATAACAATTTAAATATTTTTGCATGAATATTTCATCGACCAAAATTCATGTTTGAAAGCATAAGACTGTGTAAGTTAGGTCACATTTTCCATTGCGCTTAAATTAAAAATAAAAGTTGGGAAACCTAATTGGATAAGCATGTCAATGACTTCAACACAACACTTTGTCTAATAGGCCATTGTTCCCCAAGAGGAAATAAATGCATTAATTTTTCAGCTAACATATTGTTAGGTAAATCACCAAGTTGTTGACCCAAGTCTTCAATAGTTACAGGTGCATTTTCATGGATACTCTGTTTAAAAAACAAGTTGTTCCTTGGCTACAATGACTCATAATCATGTTCAACTGAGGATGGATTCCAAATCTATGGTCAAAATATATGAGTAGATGCAAAACATATTCATGCATTCCAACATTAGAAATATACAGATGCAACCAATCAGGACTAATATTACAAATCCAAGGAATTAATAGTATTTTCTCAAAAGAAACAGGTAGCAATGTACTATACCAAAATCTGGAAATAGGTAAGGTCCCTTACATTCTTAAGAAGATAAGTCTCAAAGATTTGCAGGATATTTTTTAGTGAGACAAGATTGCTACCTTCCTTATTTCTATTTCCTAATATTACATTACATATACTATATATTCTCCAAAATACTGCATAGAGCTTAACTGTTCGACATAACATAAATATTCATAGGTAGACTACCTGCAACCAACATGCTCCTTGGAATCCTGAGCATCTTCCATCAACTCAATCAAATTCATAGTTTCCTTAGCATTAGGCTCCTGAATTCTATTCACAGCTTCCCCAACTCCTATCGCCATTTGTCTAGGTGTATTGCGTAGGATGAAAAACTCCTTTAACATTCTCATTGTTTCCGTTTCGACCTTGACTTCAATATTCTCCACTAAATACCTAAAATTTATTAGGCCTACATTCAAAATTTCCATAGCCTTATGCAAAAGTTCCATATGTTTTCCAAACTCACTCATATGAATCAACATACTGTTATCTGGTCTTGAATCTCTTTTACTACCATATTGGTTGAATTATCAATTAACTGCATTACGTTCCCACTATGCTTGAAGTTCTCAGCTTCATTTCTACTACTTGAGTTTGCTGATGCCATTTTATTCACTATTCTTTCCTTCACCCAGACTATTCTTCTCCTAATCTTCATTGCCTAGCTCTTATTTATAGTAAAGAGGTCTAGTTGCAATGAGACTCCCATCCCTTCACAATTAAATGAACTCCCAACCTACAAACCTGTTATAGACATATTTGGGCACTGCAAACCCAATCACATATGTCTATAAAACCAAGGGCTTCTATGTCCCTAAAAGTGTTGTTTCATAGCCTAAAGGAGCAAGGTCAGCTGATTACATCATCTCCCATAAGTTCTCCATGAAAAACTACCCAGAACTGGTCAAAACAGGACCATATAGACTGCTCAGTGGTAAGGGTGTGATGCATCTCACCTGCTACATGAAAAAAGTGCAATGCATACTAGAAAGCCCTTCTGTAGGGTGCGATGAGCGAGAGCAGACAAATGGCAGAGGTAGTTGGCTAGGTGGAAACCCAGAGAATCTTCTAGAAATTGCCCATTTGACACTTGGCTCTTTGAATTCCCCCAAGGATGAGTAAGAGATCATGAAATCTCCAAGTGGAACCAAGAACTATCAGAGAGATTACACTAATCAAAAACCCAAAAGTTGACTCACCCACCTGCAAACATCTATATATGGATCCCTCATCCTAGAGATCTAGAGGTTGGAATCTTGTATTTTGTAAGGAAGTGGTATTGGTTTCTCTGTGCAAAATTGTATTGTTGGGTGATCTAAGCTTTTCATGAGGTGAAGAGGGCTTTCATGTTGGGAAGATGGCACTGGATCAGACCAATGGGTTGTAATCCTCTCTTCTACTACTTCTATCAATAAATTTATTTGCATTTTCCTCCATATTCTTGTATATCTCTGAATGTTGTGTTGATATATGCATTTGTATGGTTAATATACATCTGATCCTATATTGTTTATGGTTATAGATCTCTATGCTTTGATGGTATTTTTTTGCCTTGACTCTACAGGTGTTCCTTAAAGTGAGACAAGTGAGGAAGGAGTGGCGAAAGCTCTATCAAGGGAGAGAGGAAACAAGCAAGGAGCCAAGCGAAAGACTGAGGTTGGTACTCTTTGCTTCTCTCTCATATATCTCTCATAAAGGAAAACACAAATGACTTTAAATTGTTTGTTTCTAAGATAGCTACCCGTCTTAGTGGGACTAGAAACTATAAATGGACACTAGTTTTCTCGATAACAAAATGGTGATTTCGCTGGGGAATGAATATCTTGTTTGCTTGTCTATATTGGTTTGCTTTATAAACTACAGCCAGAGCCTGAAGTTAAGCCAACTAGCCTTCGAAATGCATTTGCTATGCAAGTGCAAAGTAGATCAACGTTGCTTCAGTTAATCTCCAGGTTTGTTTATGAACTGAACAACAGACTTTCAAACATCCTAAGTTCCCTGGTGGTAGCTCAAGTAACCTCATTAGATCAGCCCCTATACTTTGTGTTTACTGCGTATCATTACCTCAGCCTAAACCCCTGAAATTAGCTGCAAACTGTGAGCAAACACGAAGCTCAGTCTCATCCCTGGACCGTCGCACTATCTCTCATTGGTAGTCTAGATGCATCACACCTCCCATGTGTTGTAGGTGAGATGCATCCCTGTTTCCCTGTGTTATAGGTGCGATGATCAGATAAGACTTTTTCTGCCTCTAGATTTTGGTTTTTTCTTCATTGTCTTCAACTTTATTCAGTATTTTTGCTATCTGTGATCAGTATATCACAGTTGAAACTCTCTTCCTTTGCATTATTCAACCTCCATTGATAAAGAATTGTGAATGTTTTTATGTATTTTTTTCATTTACAGTTCTCGTTTGCAAACAATAGCTTAATCGAATTGTCGTCTTTTGATTTGAAAGTCTTGCAAGTGTCGTTTTCAGTGAAAGAAAAGAGTCTTCTTCCTGTTGATAGTTGATTACACTTTTTCCATTGTATTTGATTTGATTTAATAGTATTTCAAGTGTCGAAAGCAGTTTTCGAGTCGAAATTGAAAGTGTCATCTTAGTCCTCCTTTTGCTTTTTGAAAAGAAAATTGTTAGTACTGTCGCTTTGAAAGAAAATAATTCAGATCTATACTTAGCATTCTTTTTGTCATTCACACATTAAGAAAGTAGAAAACAAATACATGCATGTGCATTTGCATTTAGACTACTTGTTGATATTGATTTAGGAAAAGTGCATCTGGTGTGTGCTCTCTTCTCTATGTTGAAAGAATTTTACTTCTCTTTCCTTAGTAGCTAGGATTTTCATTGCAAAAAGAAGAATAAATGATTGTTTATCATCTTAGATTTCATATTTAGAAATTGTATATCTACATCATGCGCTGAACCTTAAAGGCAAACTTCTTATGAAAGATCAACTGTAAAATAAATCTCAATGAACATAAAAACGCTTTGGAACCTAACGCACAACATTTAGAAGTCTAGGTTAGAGATGTATTCCGGCATCGTAAAGCCTAGTAACTATTGCTTTCATCGTAGGTTGGGTGATTCCTCCTCCTTGAGACAACAAGTGCCAGTATGGACTTGTGCTCCCACGTACCATTGAGTATATATTGGGAGACCACAATAGGTTATATCCTTTATCCTTAGCAAGCCATGTTTGCCACCCTATCAATCGCAATGCACTGAACACAACATTCAGGAAGATTGATTGCCGTACCGTAAAAAGTATTATGCAGTTTTGCGATTGGTTTGGTAATCCCTCTGTCTAGATTTCTAGAGTATTCACTTTCATTCCTTTTCAGACTCCTTAAAATAAAAGGTCCATCTTAGCACTTGTCACTTCAGGCTCATTAAAAATCGAAGGCGACTAGAGTCATCTTTAACTTTTTCCCATCTCTTAAAAATCGAAAAAGCAAGTTGTGTCAAACCGTTAGAAGATTCATTTAATTCGAAATAACATTTTCCCTTTTTATTTTGAGTTGAGCAATTAATTTGCAATCGTGGAAGAAAGTCAATCAGAACCCCGTCGTTCGCGAAGACTAATGAGTCAACCGTCTTTGACTCTGGAAACGAAACCATTCCGGGCTAAGCGAACTTGTTCAACTGGGTCAAAGTCTCCTGGTTTGTTTGAAACTTGTGTTTCGACATCATCAGAGACTCTAGTTACTTTAACTATTTCTGGTATTCCTGCCTTTACAGAAGAAGTTTCGTAGTTACAATAGGACATTAGAACTGATCCTAGTGTAATGGTAAATGCTCCTATTCCTGAACTAGCTCCATCTAGGACTGATTCAGAATGTGTAACCCCTCCAGCATATGTCGCTACAGAATCGTTACCTTCTTCGGCACCAGAAATATTTTACAGACCTGACGGTCTACCTCTTCCACCTAGATTGATTGCTATAGAAGAGATTGTGGAGGATCTTCCATCTAGTACTTCATTGCATTTTAGAACTGGGATCCACCTATATCCTTCTACTACAGAAGTTAGTCTCCCTTCATCGCAAGTTCTTGTAGAATCGCTAGGAAATATTTTGGATAGACTTGATATGTCTGAACAGACTCAATATGTTTGAACAACCATCGACATCTAGGACTATTTCATCTAACACAACAGCAACAGAACCTCCTGCTACTACTCCGACAATGCTCATTGGTGTACCATCTGTCCCAACTAGTTCTCAACCACTAGATGGAGTCCACCTAGGGACTGTTTCGATAGTATGGTCTATTCCCATTTGTTCGTCTGGAACCTTATCTGGAATATCTTATGTTGAGTCTTATGATCCTTTGCAACAGTATCAATTTGGGCAGTCCAGTCTCCAAAGGCCAATTTTCCCTTTGAACACTGGATTACAGCCATATGGGGGGTAGTATGCCTTTTCATTGTTCCCTCCGGGAGAACAACCATATGAGAGTTCACAACAAAATTCGGGTCAAGCTAGAATCACATCCAGTGGTTGGATACCAATACTGCCTCAATAACCAAGGATTGTATATTCCATACAACCAAATCAACCTGTGTCGAATATTCCCACTACACTGGCTATTGTAACAGTGTCGCAAGTACAAGCACTGCCTGTTTTATGTCAACGTCTAGTTTCTTAGGTTGTAATACAACAACCTCTTGTCTCTGCAACTCAATCACAACCGCCGATTAGTGGATCCTTAACTGAAGCGACGCAGGCTCAAATGGGTACTTTAACCTCTCATCTTGGTCAAACATCCAGTATTGGGCAACAACAAATGGTTTCACAACCATGGTTGGTGCAATATCAACAATCACAATTCCAGCAAGCTTACCAAGGGCCTGAGCAACAAAGCCTTGTAGGTAATTGGCAGCCGTATATTCAAAATGGTTACCATTAATCATATCAAAGTGGTTATGCCTAGCAACCTTATCAAAGTTATCAACATCAAATACACTATGTTGGTACGCAAAGACCAACTACTCAGGCGATCCCATCTTATCCTAGGTATGCTTCACCAAACCTAAATCAAGAGTTTCCTTTCATTGCAACTTTAGAATTACCAGATTTGAATCGGCTAATAAATGATCCAATTGCTTACGCCCCTTGGTGGTCGGCGATTCCTCATAAAATTCCGTCAGATATTCCTAAATTAAATGGAAATCCGAGTGAAGATCCGTCAAATAATGTGATGACCTTACATCTGTGGTGTTTTTCCAACACTCTCAATGATGATTCGATTAGGCTTCACCTTTTTCAGCGAACGTTAATTGGTCTGGCAGCAAAATGGTACATTGAATTGCCTAGAGCTTCATTCAATAACTTCACTGCCCTTGCCATAGCCTTTTTAACACATTTTCAGTTACCAATAAGGTACGAAATAGGAATGGAGCTTCTTACCAATTTCAAGCAGACGACAGCCACTCACATACCTAATCATATTCATGAGTGGCGACATTGTCGTAGAATGGTAAAAACATATGTTCCTGATCAACTACTAGTTGAATGGTTTATTAAGTCGTTGTTACCTTCTATTATAGAAGATGTGGCTAAAGGGGGGGTTGTCACTGAAGATAAAGTCATTGCTCGTGTGCAATATCTAGACTTGATCTATACTTAATCTGGTACACTCTATGACAAAATACCAGATGCTTCTAGACCAGAATTTTCCGTTCCACCTCCTCCTAAATCAAACAAACACTCTCATGCTGGCGATGGCGTGATAGGTATGACCAGCACAAAAACCGCAAAGGCTACATCTAAGAAAGCCCGTACGGTTTCTCGTCAAAATAAAAATGAATAAATTCTTGCCTCAGAGGTTAATGCCATGTCGACCGACAAAGGCAAAGAATTGAAGCAACCAGGGGGCAAGAAAAAAGGGAAAAGCAAAAAGAAGAAACAGGATGATTCGTCTCCTAAAAAATCTTCTACAAACCCTTCTGGGCAAAAGAAACCTGGTCATCCATGCTTTATATGTGATGAGGATCATTGGATGAAAGACTGTTCGCATAAAGCTAAGATTAAGAAATTCTTCAAGAACTCAAAAACCTCAACAGTATTAACTGTTCCATTTCTAAACCCAGAAACCAATCTAGTTGCTAGCGACAATGCTTCCCCATCCCAAGTGCTCATGTCGTCCATTTCTAAAGAAAAAAATGATGCTTTGATATCTACAAGGAATAAAGATTATGGGAATCCACAATTGTCGAACAACAAGGCTATTGATCAACCTAGTAGTTCGACAACAACTTTGACCAAAGTTGTGCCACCAATCATTCTTGAGATAACAATAAAGCCGACAAAGGGAGTAGTACACAAATCGACATTTAATCCTCATGCCAGAGCAACACAGAATTATAATGTAGTAGAGGACCTAGCCCAATCGCCATCCGCTATGTCGACACTTGAAGTACTGCAAAATTGCCCCTCCCAAAAGCAGGCTCTATTATCAGCAATAGGTGGGATTGACCTAGTGGATTCCAATATCGTGGCCTTTAATCATAAAGGATATGAACCTCAGTTACTAGCTCAACTCGCTTTCCTCATTCAAGTGAAATCCCTCAACAAAACTGTTCATCGAACAATTATTGATGAGGGGGCATCTACCTGCATTATGTCAATGATTTGCTGGAAAACTTTAGGATCACCATCCTTGTCAAGATCATCAATGACATTAAAAGCATTCTATGGAAGAACATACACCCCGTACCGAATTTCAAGTAACTTGCAAGTTGAACTGGGGGGAAAAACAATGGAAATTTATGTTGAAGTTATCGATGGAAACCTCGATTGCAACATCCTACTGGGAAGGCCATGGATTTATGCTATGGCTGCTATTGTGTCGAAATACTTCAGAAAGATTGCATTTCCTTTCCAAGGAGGAATTACAATCGTCGACCAACAAACCTTTCTCCCCAACAGTTCACAAGTTATGGGAAGCATCCTGACGATCCATGGAAGGTCACAATCACTTCAAAATATCGAAGTAGGCCTCCTAAAAGACCCTACATTGATGGGTACTTTTTCCCTACCACCTCCAAACAATCTGGCGGAAGTGGCCATGGTGGGAACCTACAATATGGTATCTTCTATTTAGAATATTTCCGAACACGATGTTAGCATGGATCATCACTAGGTATTGCCTCCAAGCCCAATAGAAATATTATAGCAATCAATGTTCTCGGCCTTGGTGGCAAACCCAAATAAACACTCATCGAGTGTTTGAATAGATAGGTCTAAGGAATATGGTACCTCTTCAGATCCTTGGTCACATGTACATTCTACAGACGAAGGAATTGTTCAGTCAATGATGATAGAAGAGGCGCCTTGGGAAGATTACCACCATCATTCCCATCTTCCGGATTTCAATGAAGATTGTTCCAGTGACCTTAATCATCCTTCAGTTTTTGATTTTCTATCAAATACTGTAAATACGTTGGATTCCAAGTGAAACCTATCCAATATTGAAGAAACTATCACCATAAATATTTCGACCAAACCAGATGTTGTAGAGAATATTCATGTCGGCAAATATTTTTCTTCTTCAGAACTGGAAGTATATTACGCTCTCTTTCGTGAGTTCAGAAATGTCTTTGCATGGTCACATGAAGAAATGCTAGGCATTGACTCGAGCATAGTTGAACATGAAATTAAGATGTATCTAGATGTCAAACCGGTACGACAACGGCTTCGGTAGGTACACCTGAAGAAAGCCGTTGCCATCAAGGCAGAAGTTGAAAAACTTCTCCATGCTAGTTTCATTTACCTAGTTCCTCTAACTGATTGGGTATCGAACATTGTTCCTGTGATGAAAAAGCAAGGAATTATTAGAGTGTGCATCGATTATAGGGATGTAAATCAAGCTTTTCCGAAGTACAACTACCCTACACCCTTCATTGACTAGATAATTGATGAATGTGCTAGATGAGAAATTGTTTCATTTATGGATGGATTTTCTAGGTATAATAAAATAAATATATGCCCATAGGACCAGTCGAAGACTTCATTTATTTGTCCGTGGGGCACATTCGCATACCACAAACTACCTTTTGGTTTAAAGAATGCATGGGAAACTTTTTAGAGGGCTATGAATTATGCCTTTCATGACATCAAGAACATCGTTCAACCATATCTTGATGATATTCCAGCTCATTCGTGAAAGCGGACTGATCATCTACAGCACTTGAGAGCTATATTTCTACGTTGCCGACACTACAATATACGACTCAATCCACACAAATGTGTGTTTTGTGTCAGTTCTAGTTGTTTACTTGGATTTTTGGTTTCAAAGGATGGGATTCATCTCAACCCATGTAAGGTTCAGGCGATCATCCATATACCTCCACCTTCAAATTTGCTTCAGATTCAGAAACTCCAAGGGAAAGAAAAATTTCTGAGGAGGTTCATTCCAAATTACACTGAACTTGCTAAAGGTTATACACATCTACTGAAAAAACAAGTGCCCTTCAACTGGGATCAGGTTGCACAAGCTTCCTTTGATGCTCTAAAGGAATCCCTAACAAAAGCATCATTAATGTACACTCTTGATTATCAAAAAGACTTTAACCTGTATCTGGCTACAACAAATATGACCATTGCAATGGTTTTAGTTCAAGAAGACAATGGAATCAAACATCCTATCTATTATTTAAATCGAAACTTAAATGATATAGAAAGCAAGTACTCCTATGTTTAAAAGTTGGCTCTCGCAGCTATTTAAGCAGTACAAAGATTTCGACACTATATCCTCTTTTGTAAAACTACCATTTTGTCAGATTGCAATGCCATGACTTACATCTTGTCGTGACAGTTGTTTGGGGGCAAATATTCGAAATGGATAGCAATTTTGCAAGAGTTTGATCTAGAATTCATAAAATCCAAATCAAAGGAATCTCTAGTTTTCACGGAGTTACTATGCGACTTCCCATCGTCGTCCAACGATTCAACATCCAAAGCAACAATCGTGGATGAATCTTTGTTTCTGATATCTTCAAGCGATCCGTGGTATGGAGATATAATCATCTATCTCCAAACCCAAACATATAGGCCTAATACCTCTCGCTTAGAACAATGACGTACTCGATACCAAGCAAAAGACTACATGATCGTCGGTGATACACTTTACCATCGTGGTATCGATACAGTTCTGCGAAGGTGCCTCACCCATGAGGAGGCTCAAAAATTCCTGAACGATTATCATTCAGGTTCATGTGGGGGGCATCAGTTTGGTTATGCTACGGCACAAAAGATCTTAAGGGCAGGCTACTTCTAGCCAACAATGTTCAAAGATTGCATAACCACAGTCAGAAGTTGCCATGCTTGTCAAATCTCCGACCGCAAAACCATAAGACCACCCACACCTCTGCATCCAGTAGTTGTTGTTGGGAATTCACCAAATGGGGCATAGATTTCATGACATGTAATCCCACCTTGGTCGGAGGGCATGGGTATATCATAGTCGCTATTGACTATTTTACGAAATGGGCTGAGGCGATGCCCACATTAAACAACAACGGTGAAACGGTTGCTCTTTTCTTTTTCAATCATGTAGTCTCTAGATTCGGTGTTCCACAAGGTATAGTCACAGATCATGGATCACATTTCCACAATCACATGATGGTTGAATTGACTGCCAAATTAGGACTGTCCCACAACAACTCTACTTTGTATTATCTGTAAGCTAACGGGCAAGTTAAAGCAATCAACAAAGTCCTGAAGCGCATGCTACAAAGGATGATTGGAGTCCATAAATGGAGTTGGCATCCAATCCTGTACTCGGCCTTGTGGGCATATCAGACATCGGTGAGAAATGTGACTGGATTTACACCCTTTCAGCTGGTGTATGGCCTGGAAGCAATCTTACCAGTTCAGTGCGAAATTTCTTCTCTCAAGCTCGCAGTCGACCTTCTCCTCGAAACTTCAGAGGAAGAGGCTCATTTCTTGGAATTAATCTAATTGGATGAAACCCTCATGACGCCGCCTTGGCTAACGAAGCACATAAGAAATGAGTCAAGGCGCAATTTGACAAGAATGTCAAATCACGTGTCTTCTCAGAAGGTGACCCAGTCTTACTTTACGATCAAGAATCTGATAAATTGGGAGAAGGTAAGTTCCAGTCTTTGTGGACGGGTCCCTATATTGTTAAGCGTGTATTAGAAAAAGGAGCCCATGAGCTAGTAGATTATGATGGGATTCCACTGTCGCAACCCCGAAACGGGTTGTACCTTAAGCGTTACTATGCTTGACTCAACGTAGTAATCTCTTCATATGCTTTTGTTACATTTTTGTTTTCGTTAAGAGTGATCGTTTTGGTTAGGTAATCCAATTTTGCATTTGTTGTAGATGTCAAACCTATTGGAATCATTTCTTGGATACGTCGACGGAGCACGTCATAGTATGCAGAACCTATCTTCTACAGCCTGGGCCATCTTTGATCCAAGCGGCAAGTTAGTAAGTTTCAGAGGGGTATGTATTGGACGGTCAATGAACAACATCGATGAATATAGTGCGTTGATAGAACTCCTCTCTGATGCCATCGCGCATGGCATACGCCGACTTGTCGTCAGGCTAGACTCATAACTCATCATTCTACAGCTTACTGGCATCTATTTCGTTCAGAATCCAGCTATCTAGATCGCATGTTCCTAAGGGTCAAGATTTTGGAAAGACAATTTGATTCTATTCAATATCAACACATTTCCAGAAACTTAACACATTAGCTGATTCATCAGCAAATTATGTGTTAGATAGACATTTGCATCATTTATTAAAGAAAAGCATTTCATCAACATTTGAATCAGGATCATGTAACTTAACCAAATAAAGCTCCGAAAATAAAAAATATATATATAACTGTTTATAGTTTTTTAAAACGTTCTGTGTCTAGGACAAAATCAGTCATATGACCCAAAAGCTAAAAAATGCAAGGGGGCACCCTAGACTAATGGTGCTGGTAATAACAAGTCACCGCCTGTGCAATCATAGGTAAGAGCCTAGTCCATCGGCTCGGCACGCCAGTGGTGTGGCACTGTAATCTCAAAGGCAACTCGTCGGTCCTCACATCCTGAATACTAAGGGTGAGGCCCTTGATCTGATCCTGCAATACTGCAAGGGTCTCGGCTACATCCAGATCGTGAAGGACAACCCTCCCTACAGCCTCTCCCACTGGAATGACAACTGCTACTCTCGGGCGCACTGCTAGCCACACATGAGTTTTGATTAGTCTTTATAATATAAAATAAAATCACAAGAACATTATAAAAGCAATAAACATAGATATGGTCAAAGATTTTTACCTATGACACCCCACTTCTCACCAACCAACATAACCAAATTTGAGTCACCTCGGAAATCCATCCCGGCATCTGGATACTCATCATAAACCATCTGCTGATGGTTGAACCACTCGAAGAAGGAAACAGAGAATGAAACCTGTGATTGACCAGCATGTCTGGCCATAATATCAACCCATCTCTGCATCCGTGGGTTAGTCAGTGGTGGCAGATTGAGTGAAATGTATTATGGCTGCATTAGTGGGATCTTCTCCAAGGTGAAAGTAGTTAGAATAGAACCATAACCAAAGTTCTTGGATCTTTCGTTTTTCACCTTGGTAAGGTGTTCTTTTATCACCAGAAGTACTACATCACACCAGTTGAATACCTTTTGTTCAAGACATTCCAAGGCGTACTGCATATAGGACCTCTTGGCCAAATGAAGGGTCACGCTACCAGCTAATCTAGAAAAGGTGAATAAGATAGTCCTCAAGGACCGGTCAGTGACATCTCGGATAGTGATCTTTCCATCCTTTCTCGGTTGAGATCCATCTATATAGTATCAGCAAATATAATCCCTCACGGATTCGCCCCCACGGCGGAAACTGATAATGAGAGAGGGGCGCCACTGCTTGATAAACCAGTAAAAAAGTGGATGTCCTCAACAATCAAAGGGATGGATTTGCCTCTAATCTGGAACACTTGGTTGGTAGGATCCCATACAATGAGGAAATATTGCAACAAGTTGATTTGTTGTCTCATGCTATATATGCGGAAGAACTTGAGCAAGCCACAGTTCCGCAATGCAGTTACCGTACCTGGATCATGTAAGGCAACCGTGTCCTCTTCTTCATGCTCACATTCATGCCATGTAACGAGCATCTTGCTCCAATGAATCTTTGAAGAACAAACAAGAGGCGAATTAGGATCCTGATTTGGCAAAAAACAGGCAAAAGTTCCATGAAAAATCAGTGCAAAAACTTTCCTCCTTGTGCCCATCGCACCCTAGTTGTGTACTAGATGGGATGCATACTGATTGGCCAATGTTCTTACCACCACCTCCACTTTTTTTAGCCGATCATACGCCTCCATTTGATTGTTTAACCCTTTTAGGGACCAACTGTGACGAGTGATTCTATTAGTCACCTTCTTTACATTGCCGTAATTGAAAAGTTCCAAACCTTACCTGGAACCAGCTGCTATCCGAAAACATCACTCGTTCCTTAGAAAATGAGTCTCCTTTAAGCTCTTTTCATCTGACTCGTAAAATATGAAAAGATTGCCGAGAAATTGGCCTCTCCAGCTCATTAAAGTGATTGGAAGTGCCATCCCTCCTCTAGATTTTAATCTTTTTGGACCCGAGGGATTATTACACAAAAATATCAAGCGTTTGTCCTGTTCGGCTCATTAAAACTATCGAAAAGTCATCCCTTTCATATTATTTTATACTTTTTTGGACTTAAGGGATTATATTACGAAAAAAGAATATTGGAGTTTCCTTTCTGTCTCTTTTCAGACTCTCTAAAATTGAAAAGGACCGAGTTATCTTTGTCATTAAACTCGTTAAAACAATAGCGACAAACTTGTCGATGTAGACAAGAGTAAGTTTCACTGTCTGTAGGCTCGTTAAAACATAGCGATGGGTTTTCCTGAAGGGAAAATTATAGAACAAGCATATGTTATCCTCCTCAAGCTTGACAAAAATAAAGAGGTACTGGTTAGCAATGATTGGGGAAAATTGGGAAGAAAACTTGAAGAAACTTTATTGGTAGCAGGTCACTCTTGAACATGACACTTTCACTCCATCACCATGAATTAGTCGGGTTGGGTTATTCCGTTCAACGATCATATTTCCATTGGTCCTCTGTACCATCCATTTTTGGGGTTAACGCTACCAATCCATTTTAGTGTCGCCGATATGTTCAAGAGAAGTCGCTCAGAGAATTCACCAACCCAGCTTATGTCTCATTCGCTGCAATACCTTTACGCTTCATTCTTTCATGACTGCCACCCTGAACCTTGTATCATCAGATTGTTTTCACCTCCACAAAATCATTTGCTCCATTTCATGTTGTAGATGTGGGATTCATTAAGGCCCTCCTATGATGGGTCACTTCTTGTCGACATTAGCTTATCATCCAAGAATTCGACCTAGGAACAACCCTTTTAGTACTTTGAAGCTTGCATGCCTCAATGGCAAGTTTCTCACTTTCGGTGATAGGTTTACATTAATGGCCTTCGACCGAAAGATTTTTCATGGTGTTTGACATTGACTCATGTATTCACACCATGTGAGTTGTACTGCAGTACCTTGATGGTCATTATCATTATTGGTGATTCCTCTCGTTCCTGTTAACAGCTTACATCATTGGCTAGTAATCAGGTGATGTCTTTCCATGTTTGACGCCAGAACATCTTTTCACATGGATCGACTTGTACTTTGGGTGAGAATTGAATGAATTTTGAAGACCCCAGATCTATTTTCATCCATCCAGGCTGCGATATATTTAGGAAAATAAAGACATCAAATGTACATCATAGCTGCACAGATAATCATCCAAGCTAAGGGATGATGGCTCTACCAGAATCATCAGTTTGCCACACAGACGGTTGTCTGTCCTATGTACATGAAAATGAATTTATAAAGCTAAGCATGGGAATGCCTGCCTCAGCTAGATCATGAAAATATTATGAAGATAATGGATTTTATTGTATCTTATTACAGGTCACCTTCCAGTTCAAAAAACTTCGGATCCTCATGATAAAGCATTTCACTTGACATCAGAAGATTTATGACCTCATGCTTTAGGGGGAAACTGTTATAGACATATTTGGGCACTGTAATCCCAATCTCATATGTCCATAAACCAAGGGCTTCTAAGCCCCTAAAAGTGTTGTTTCATACCCTAAAGGAACAAGGTCAGCTGATTACATCATCTCCCAGAAGTTCTCCCTGAAAAACTACTCATAACTGGTCAAAACTGGACCATACAGACTGCTCAGTGCTAAGGGTGTGATGGATCTCACCTACTACATGCAAAAAGTAAGATGCATACTGAAAATCCCTTCTGTAGGGTGCTATGAGTGAGAGCAGACAAATAGCAGTGGCAGTTGGCTAGGTGGAAACCCAGAGAATCTTGTAGAAATGGCCCATTTGACACTTGCCTCTCTGAATTCACCCAGTGATGAGTAAGAGATCATGAAATATCCAAGTGGAACCGAGAACTATCAGAGAAATGAAACTAATCAAAATTCCAGAAGCTGACTCACCCACCTACAAATATCTATATATGGATCCCTCATCCTAGAGATCCAGAGGTTGGAATTTTGTATCTTGAAGGAAGTACTGTTGGTTTCTCTGTGGAACATCATAGTGTCGGTGATCTAGATTTTCATGAGGTGAAGAGGGATTTCATGCTAGGAGGATGGTGCTGGGTCAGACCAATGGGTTGTAATCCTCTCTTCTACTACTTCTATCAATAAAGCTATTTGAGTTTTCCTCCATATTCTTGTATGTCTCTGACTTGTATTGATATATGAATTTGTATGGTTAATATATATCTGATCCTATATTGTTTATGGTTATAGATCTCTATGCTTTGATGGTATTATGCTGCTTTGAATCTACAGGTGTTCTTTGAAGTGGGACAAGTAAGGAAAGAGTGGAAAAGCTCTGTCAAAGGGGAGAGGAAACAATCAAGGAGCTAAGCGAAAGACTGAGGTTGGTAATCTTTGCTTCTCTCTCATCTATCTCTCATAAAGAAAAACACTTAGTTTGTTTGTTTCTAAGATAGATACCCGTCTTAGTGAGACTAGCAGCTTTGAATGGACACTAGCTTTCCTGATAACAATTAGGGCCCCATGAGTTGACAATACTCAGAAGGATTTCCCAAGTCGGGCCCAACAACACTTCTGCATAACTTCTTGAAGTTAAGTTCCATCAGAATAGTCACGGAACTGCAGTCCACTATCCCAAATCTTTCAAGTAGCTTCACAATGTATTTTCCTTGATAAAGGAAAATCTCACCTAAATTTTTCCAAACCTCCAACCCTAGTAAGTAATGCATTAGTCCGAGGCTCTCGAATTCATAAGCCAACTCCCTCTTACATTGATGAATAAGAGGGCCTTTACCTATAAGAAAGAGATCGTTCACATAAAGTACCAAGATGCGAGGTCTATCATTATCAACCTTAAAATAAAGATTCGGATAAGCTTCAATTCTCATAAATCCCAACTTCATCAGATAGTTGTCGATCCTTTCATACCAAGCTCAGGGAGCTTGCTTCAACCCATAGAGAGCTTTCTACAACTTGCATACATGTGTCTAACGATCTTGAACTTTGAACCCCTTTGGTGATTCTACATAGACTTCCTCCTTAATTGAACCATGCAAGTAGGTAGTCTTGACATCCATCTGGTGTAGATTCCATCCTTGCGAAGTAGCAAGGGATATAATGGAACAGATGGTGGTATATCGAGCAACAGGTGAAAATATTTCATTGTAGTCCACACCTTCCTTTTTAGAGAAGCCTCGAGAAACAAATATATCCTTGAACATTTTAGCACTTCCTTTAGCTCCATGCTTGATCTTGTAGAGCCATTTCGAGGTGAAAACAGATTTGTCCTTGGGTCTAGGGACCACATCCTATACATCATTCTTCATAATTGACTCATATTATTCATTCATAGCTTCCTTCAAAAATTGGTGCTTCACAGCTTCTTCGAATGTGCACGGCTTAGATTGAACAATGGTGCTCATGGCAATTAAGTACCCTTGTTACCTATTCAACTTCGCACTATCAAGAAATGTCCCCCTTGGTGCAACATGTATCTTAGCATATTCAAGAGTTTCCCTAAGCCATGATGGTCTCCTTTTCAAGGAGGATGGCTCATGAGGAGGTGGATCAATGGGATCCATTGGTCCTTCAACATTGGGAATTGGTTCATCCTATGATTCTCCCTCTTTCTTGGATCTTCTTCTTTATCCTTCCTCGGAATAGGAAGGTTACTAATCTTCCCAAGGGAAACATCCTCATCGAAGGTAACATCATGACTTATCTCCAATTCTCTTTGATTAGGCACATAAATTCTATATGCCTTAGAAGTTTCGCTATAGCCCAAAAATGTTCCTCTCTTCCCAAAAGCATCCAATTTTCTTTTGTTTTCTTCCGTCACATGAAAATATATAGGAATACCAAAGATTCTAAAGTGATAAACATTAGTTTTCCTATTGGTGAAAATGTTTTTGGGTGTTTTGGATTTCAATGCTTGATGAGGGCATCTATTTTGAACATACATGACAGTGTTTGCAGCTTCATCCCATAGAAACTTCAGAAGACTTTGATCCTGAAGCATGACATGAGTGGCTTCTATAATAGAATGGTTCTTCCTTTCAACAACACCATTTTTCTCAAGAGTGTATCTGGTAGTAGTCTCCCTCTTACTTCCAACTTCTCTACAATAGTCGTTGAACTCATTTGATTCATATTCGGTTCCATTATTAGTCCTCAATATTTTGATCTTCTTGTCTGTTTCATTTTCGACCGAATATTTGAAAGAATAGAAACATGAGAATACTTTGTCCTTCTTCTTCAAGAAATAAATCCAAGTCTTGTGAGAGAAATCATCCAAAATCTTGGCATAATATAAATATACTCCCAAAGAGTTCACGGGTATCATACTGGATAGATCAGAATGAAGCAATTGCAATATGTTGGTAGTCTTGCTATCACTTGTTGGGAATGGTCCCCTTGCATGTTTTCCTTTGGAACATCCCTAACAAACACTTCCATGTTCTACTTTAACTTCAGGCATACCTATCACCATCTTCCTCACATTGGGTAGAGCCTTATAATGTAGATGAGAAAACCTATGGTGCAATAATTTAGATTGAAGTGATGTGTCACAAGACATAGCTCCCAGCGGACTTCCTCCAACTTGATATATGCTATCAACCCTTAATCCAAGTGTAAATTCACCTTTGGAATTTTTATTCCACACACATACCTTTCCATTTATGAATGCCACCTTCAATCCTATGTCCTCCATTGCCGAGATAGATACCAGGTTCTTATTTAGATCAGGTACATATAGTAATTATTGTAGATGAATGGTGTTACCTTGATTAAATTGAAAAGTAACATTCCCAACTCCCTTCATGAGATAGGTGGCATTTTCCCCAAGAATTATTTCCAAATGTGTATCCTTTTCTATCAAATTTGAAAGAGGTTCCTTATACCCAGTGAAGTGCCTTGAGGTGTTAGAAAATTATATATTACGAAGCAATGGAACACATAAAATATTGCAGAAATATAAACACAGAAAACACACAAAACAAGAGAGACACAGATATATGTGGTTCACCCAGTTTGGGCTACGTCCACCTCGAACAGCCAGTCCTTCCTTCTATTATCCAGCAAAATGAAGAGACACAACCTACAGCAAAGCCGCTGTAATATCCTCTATTTTCTCTCACAGTCTCACCTCTCTATTTCTCGCTCACACACAGAATACACATCTATGTCGCCGCCTCAAATACAATACCCTCATACAAAGAGAGGGGTTGCCTTCTAGGGCAAAAAAAACCTAAACTAAACATAAGTTCTACCGTCAGATCATCCGCCTAATGAACGGCTCAGATTGACTAGAAATTACTATACTTTTACAAGGCAAATTTACATCT
>APFE031614528.1:7957-21932 GCA_000404065.3 Pinus taeda | reverse complement strand
AATCTGGGGTAAATTCCACTTTCCTTCCACTGCCTGTGTGTGTCATCTGATACACTAAGAGAAGATTCACAGAAAGCCTTGGAATATGCAAGACATTTTCAAAACTTCCATCTTCGAATTGCACTCTTCCTTGTCCAGTTGTTGCAACTGCAGAATTATCCCCCATGAGAATGGGAGGACTTGAGTATGCATGTAGAGAAGAAAGGGATTCCTTTGAAGAAGCCATATGATGTGAAGCTCCTGAATCGATGATCCATTCTTGTGGTGCAGAATGAAGAGCAACCAAAGCATGCCCGTTACCTCTTGGATCTGGTGCTTTTTCTCCAGACTTCTTCTTAGCATTCTTAGGAATGTGGTCTCCAAGATTGTTTTGCTGGAGTGTCTGCGCCATAAGATCTATAGTCTTCTTCATGCATGCAGATTCAAGATGAAAACCACGGTGGCAATAATTGCACATTTATTGCCCTTTCGTTCCTTTCCTTTCCTTTGAGCCAGATGATCCATCAGGGGGTTTGGGATGTCCTCCCTTTCTTGGATCAGGATCCTTCTTCCCTTTTCCTTTCTGATGGTCTTTGGAATTTGCCTTTCCTTTTGCATGCACACTAAGTGCATGTGCTTTGGAATTTTTAAGTGTGCCCATTTTGATGAGCTTATCTTGCTCATGCATCAAAGACTGAATAAAAGAATCCAGTGAGGGAATCTTCCAAGCTGCACCAGTTGCAGATCTGACTGTGTGGAATGTAGAGACGAATACTACATACTCTGGACCAAGTTTTGATAAAATGGAAAGAATCAACTGATTTTCTTGCTTGGATTTGTCGATCCCTCATCCTTTCATCTGAACCAACAAGGCTTTATACCTTGTGAAAAAATCTTGAATGTTCTCAAAGTTTCTCGGATCTAATGAGTTTAACTCATTTTCGAGAATGTGACCTTGCATTTCATCCTGTTTTCCAAACAATCCTTCCAAACTTTTCCATACTTCATTTGGAGTTGAACATGATTCAACATGAAATAGCAGTTTCGGAGAAATAGATAACCATAGGGTGCCGAAGGCCTCGTCCATGCAATTGAAATATCTTGATTTCTCTATTGCCGATGTTGGTTCAACTTCCGTTTCCATGGTTATTCGAAATAAGCCTCTACTTCTGAGATGAAGTTGAATCTTTGGCTTCCAGTCGAAATAATTATATGGAGTGAGAATTACCAATTGTGGAAACTCCAATTGAGACTCCATTCTTTGTTGTTGCTTCAATCTTCTGAACCTGTAAATAAAATTGCTTTTGCACTGATTACAAATCCCTGTGCTCCGATACCATGTAAGATTTTGAGATGCACTGATCTAGATTTGCAAAACAATAAACAAGCTTGCAAGAGAAGGAAGGAAGCCGGCAAGAATTGAGAAAAGAATGAATTAATTCTTCAATATTAGTTTTAGAATAAATACATAAAAGAAACTAAGTTAAGCTTAGTTGTGCATGCAATAACTAAAGCTAACTAAAGCTTGTACATGCAATCACTAAAGCTAACTAAAGCTAAGTGTGCTTTATCTTATGTTAATGTGTACATGTGCCACATGCAAGCAATAAGTTAACTGGAGCTAATCTAGGTGCATGTACACCAACACAGCTAGTCTAAGTGCATGTACACCAACATAGAGAGGCAAGCGTGAAGAGAACCGCGCTTCCAATAAACAGTGGAACTCCTCTGCTGGCCAGTTGAGCGATGAGGTCTTTCCCGCTCACTATCTCCACCCCGACAGCTGAGACGAATCCAAGCATGGCGAGTCTCCCATTTATGGTTTCTGGGGCTGGCCCACTGAAAGCAAACACGTCCTTAAAGTTTGTGCTCACCTGCATTATTATTTATGTCAATTCAATTTACTTCAGTGAAGTGCATGTTAATGTAAAAATTGGCGCTTGCATAATTTCTTACCGTCTCAGGAGGGGTAGAAGGTGATCGCCTTGACTCCGGTTGTGGATCCACATGACCCAAATTAAGTTATATATAGAATAACATAAAACCTTCTATTCGTGGATACGGAAACAGCGACAGAATTACTAACCCCTGCCATGCATTTTACTCAAACCTACCTGCTGGTTGTTGACCTCTCCGCTGGCCTCCGTTGCAGGAGCGATGCTCCATTCATCGCCATTACTGATGCATTTACAGTGGCCATGATCGCAATATAATAATGAACACTATGTATGAGAATGAATGTAATTTATATGGACTTTGAGAACAAGAAGATAATGAACATATGAAATAACTAAAGAAGAATAGCAACTATTGATCTGTTATGAGACTCCAGGGCTGGTTATTATGTTATATATAAGGGTGTGGAGGCCATATGGAAAAATCTACCGTCATTCATTGAATGGTAAACGCTTACCCAAGTCAAGGTTTCTCTTCCTTTCTCTTCCTCGGACTATGTTTCCACGTGGTTGGATAAAAATTGAGACGCAGATCCTCCAACAACCGACGCGCACCGCTCTTGTATAAATTGGAACGTTTCCAACTAATGAAATAATAGATTTTTAGATTTTTTATAATGAAATAGTAGAGGGCATCACCGTCACCATAGATTATTCAACCTGCAGTAAGTCTCAACTTCGTGCTGGAATCTAGGAGTTCGTGTAAATCACGTTTTGAATCATTTCTATCCTCGTCTATCCTTTCTTTTATGAAGGGTTATTGCAACAGGTGGCAGTAGGTTTTGAATGTCCATAGGGAGTGGGCATTTTAATTAGTTAATAAAGGTTTAAAAGACAAGGATTTTCCATAATTAGATAATTATAGCGGAAAAACTATTTTGATAATGTTAAGGTTCATTTACTTCAAGTTAGTTTAAAGAATTTTACTTATGGTTTATAAATGGACATAAATGCAGTCTATTATCTAACTTTTTCCACATTTAATATTTTTTTTAAATTTTACAAAGTTTATGTAATAATAAGTTTATACATGAGCATTATAAATCTTATTTCTTTCTCACTTATTTTGTTGTGTATTACAGAGAAGGGTACGATGGAGGAATTGGCCTAATGGGTGATGTATGTAGGTTTGTTTGGCTTGTAATTAAGATGAAAATTGCAATATCTACCTTCTTCTAGATGCAAGCTCCTGGTCCAATAGCAAAGGACGCAAGTGTGCAATTATTTGGCTAGAGTTGGGCTATGTCTATTTTATCCATCTTTGTAGTAATTTTCTAAATAAAGATATTTGATAATTTTAAAGAATATTTCCCTCTCTAAAATGCAATAAAATATTCCTAACGGTTAGATCTTGATTTATTCCAACATTTTTTATTATTATATTAAATCTAGATCTATCATAATATTTTGTTATAAGTAGTATGGTTTTCTCCTCATTCTTCACCATGACTATTCCCATCATTCTGATTATCGCCTTGTGAGATTTGAGCTCCCATCTTTAGTTTAGGCCATCACTGTTTCTTCTTACCCATTACATACATTTTGAGACACAATGAGTTGAATCAATAGCTGAAGCATAGGGTACAAAGGACCCATCCGAAAGAGGGGGATCTCTAGTTCCAAGTCTATACATTCTCTTCACATGTATAAACATTCTATTTTTCAATAATAGAATCAAAGTTCTGCTATTTCGATTGGATTCTCAATATATCATTTTATGGTACATGTTCCTTTATATTTGGATATTATTTGTTGGAGGGTTTTGATATTTTATTTTCTAGATCTAAAGAGAAATGACAACCATTCAGTTTTGTTGTTAGGGTTATATGTCATGATTAAAATAGGCGAAGGATTTTGGTGCAACTTCCAAGGAACTTCATACTAACAAATGGAAACTCGAGTAGCTTAAAAATTTAGAACCCTAGTGACTGTTGTTTCGACATTTTTTTAGCAATTTTCAGGATTTTTTCTTTCTCTCAATTTTCAATTTTTTTTTTGGATTTTTACTCTTTGATTGAAGAATATTTATTCTGTTGGGTTTCCTTGTCTTTTTTGCAGGTCACATGTATCATTCGTGCAAGAGACGACACTGTTTGCAATAAATTTATGAAGAAATTCCTTTGGGGATGGAGCACAATTTATTTGACAAAATATTGCACCCCATATGGTTGTTTTGAGCCTTTTTATGCTCGAGGACACGTTAAACATGTCAAAACATGTGCCCCCTATTTCTACAAATTTTTTTCATAATTTTGGCAACAGTTATGCACGTGTGTGAGGAAGGGTTTCTTCTTGTTCCCTTTCGCCTCTAGGCCTAGAGTATCTTAGAAACAAGAATTTACTCTTGTCTTCAATCATATGCTTAGAGAAAACAATATCTACACACCAGTTCCTTTTATTTTCACGTGCAGATAAAGAAATTTTGTACTCCTCAATTGTCTTAGTCTTATGTTTCCACCTCTTCATGTCTCCACTAATTATTCAAAGATTTATTGTCTAGCTACACAAACAAACTTCTTTTTCATGCATTTTGCTTATGTCCAAAGTTATTACATTTAAAAAAATAAATTTAATTTAAAGGAGGGGGATGGGGTGGTGGGAGGGGGATTTTTCATGCCCATCAAATGAATTTCTAAAACTAGGATTTTGATTATCTAGATATTAAATTTTCATATATTTCAACTTTGACAATTCTATGGTTAATGGATTTATGTCCAAAACTGTGACATGAAAAACAATGTCCGTAAAATAATTTTGGGTACCTAATATTTGAGAATTAATCAGTTTGAAGAAATCGATTGTACCTTAGCTTTCCTATTGGTTGATTTACCTATCTATGTGGAGGAATATTTGAAAATTCTAAAGCTTTCTCCATCACTAGCATTTCCTTTTAATTACATTTCAAATCTTTTGATACCTTTGGACGTGAGACTAACCTTTCCTTTAAAATATTCTTATATTTCTTGGTAACCCAGACCTACCTTATTTGTTACAAAACTTTGATTGCTCATAATGTGGTTTAGTTTCTTTCTTCCTTCAACAATTTTATTTGTGTAATTCCATCTCAGCTTTGGACATATCAAGGTTTGTCCTCACAGCTATTCTTTGCTTCTAAACTATGGAAGCTATTTCCCAATCAATGATTAATCCATTCAAAACCTCTTCTTCCCTTTTTTGCATCATCAAGCTTGAGTTTTAGAGACAAATTTCCGGTTTATACATTTTTATAATCATTTTTTCCCGTTTCTTGGTCAGTTATTGTTTCAAGAGGTTACTCTCATCTTCTAGCTTATTACAATTATTTTTCTTTTCTTCTAATTATTGTGCTAGATTATCTTACTTCTTAGTAGATTCCTCAAACTTTTTACTTTGATAAACAAACTCTTCATTATCATAGTTGTACATACCTTCTTTATCTCACAGCAACTTCTCTTTTATTTTCTTTTTCCTCCTTCGGGTTATCTTCAATTCATCAAGGGCGTTGATGATCTCCCCTTCAAGATCTACTACACTTTCATCTTCTTCTTCCTTGAGGTTTGATTCGTTCTTAGATTTATATTTTTATTCTAATTCCATGAGTAAGAATTCATCAACCTCATGTTTTGGAGACTCTTGCCTATTTCCTTCTAATGCAAAACTATCCTCTTTGGAGTAGACCCCATTTTTTCTTGAAAGGATTCTTCTTATGAGAATTCTGAGCTTTATCTCTGGGCTTTTGATCCTTTTCCTTTCTTGTCTTATCTAAATAAGGAAACTTGGAGGAAAATTTCCGAAACCTTCCACATTCAAAGAATTGGAAGGGTAGATTTCCCTTATACTTTCCTAAACCATGTTTTAGCTTTCTAGCAAACTAAGCCAACTCTTGATCAAATTCAGAGTTGGAACATTCTTGGTGATATTTTTTTCCCTTAGTCTTCATTGAGGCTTTAACTTCTACCTCCTTTTTCTCAACCTTCTCTTTTTCTATTCTCATCTCATAGGAAGTGAGAGTTCCATGTAGCTCCTTCATTAAAAGAGACTTTAAGTTTGACATCTCTTATGTAGATGAGATCTTAGAATTGAATCTCATAGGAAGACATATCAATACGTTATGGAAAAATACTTCATTCATGAGTTCTTCTCCAAATCCTCTAATCATATTTTCTACCTCATCAATCTAAGAAAATATTCTTGTATATTTTCTTCTTTATTCATTGTTAAGCTCCGAAACCTCAAGCTAATGGCCTGAAGTTTGGCTTTCTTAGCTTTCTCATCTCCTTTATAACTATTCTAGAGCTTGTAGCATACTTCCTTGGCTGACTTACATTGAATTACTTTTACTAGGTCATATTGATTAAGGCCAAAGAGAATTTCACTCTTTGCCTTTACATTGTTGCCAAAAACATTTTTATCATTAGTATTTTTAGGAGGGGTTTCTGGGACAATATAATCAACTAATACAAAAATCCAATCATCTACACCTGGGGACATTCAATAGGCTTCCATACTGACTTTCCAAAATACATAATTTGTACCATCAAGGACTGGTATCTTACTTGAATAAGCATCCTGACTTTCTGGTTTAGCCATGATGCCATATCAATTTACCTTTTAGTGGTAAATTTATTCCTAAAGGAACCTTTATCTGATACCAATTTTTGGGATCATGATTTATGTTACAATAGAACTCACAGGTGTTAGTAAGCAAACAAATTTCCAGAGCTAACGGATCCTCGAGCGATGGTTAAGCACATGTCATGAAACACGAAAAACATTTCCAAGTACAATAAGGGGAGCTATAATTTTACCATGATTGTTCACAATTATTTTGCAATATCATTTATTTCCTAAAATTCCCCTTAAAATCTAAGTGTTTTAGAATGGGGCTAATCATGGATATTCAAACCTAGGATCCCAAGAGGCACCTTGGGAATACTTCATAAATAATTGGTCATCTCGAAAGAGTTTAAATGACTTATCAACATTCTCTATCTGTAATTCCCATTCTTTATTGTAGACCATAATATCGTCAAAGAATACTAGAAGAACTTTCATAGAAAGGCTTTGAATATTTTGTTCATGAGGCTCTAGAAGGTTTATGAAGTGTAATAAATATTGAAAGTAATCACAAAAGACTCATATTGGCCTTCATATGTTTATCATTGAAAAACTTCTCTCAATGCTTTTCATCTAGAAGATCATTATAATTAGGACACTTGCACTAGGTTCCTTCCTTCTTTAATATCAAGACTACTACACATGAGTAAGGGCTTGTAGTAGGTTGTATGACCTCCACCTTCAATAGTTCTTGAGTGATATTTTCTCTTATATTAGTTTGTGCAAAAGGGTGTTAATAAGAATGTACAGCTTCTGGTTGAATTCGTGGGATCAAGGGAATGTTATGTTAATGCTCTCTTTAAGAATGGAGAAACTTAGTCTTTGGCGTTTGAAAGACTTGATGATTTTTGTGAAGGAACAATTGAAAATTTAAGTGTATTTATTATGTCAAATTATGGATTATCCATAACTTATATGGAATTAAATTTTCAAATAATTCTAGAGTGGCCTTTATTTAATAATTTTTCCATACTATGGGCATTGACTATTTCAAGGGACCTTACCAAAATCCATTGAAGGGTGTATACATGTCCCCATTTAGAGAAATTTATATAGATTTCTTTGAAATACATTATGAGTGATCACAATGTGCATAGACACTCTACCCCCGATATTATATCATAACCACCCATATCTATGGAAAATAAATGGGATTTGAGTTGATAGCCTCTGATATAGAGTTTGACATTTTCACATTTTCACCCACAGTTCAATGTACCTCTATTAGGGATCATAATTTAAAATTTGTGTACTATTAAAAACAATGGGTTTATTCTACCACTCTCTTATGAATGAAAATATGAATACCACCACTATCAATGAGGACTACAACATTATGGAACTTGATGTGGCTTGTGAAGTTAAAATTCCTGCTAATGCACACATAGAGATTAGGATTTCCTCATGGGGAAGTGTGTTAATTTAACAATGCGCAGCAAGAAAAAACAATATGCACAGCAATTAAACACATCACAAATGACACAGTAGTTTAACGTGGTTCACCCAACCAATCTGGGCTACGTCCACCAAACATAGGCATCGACAATCTTTATTAATAAAACATGAGATTACAGAGATAATCAATTCCTCACAAACTCTCACCCAAAAAAATCTGTATGGATACATGTTTTATAGCTAGGAGAATCTAATTGCCTCATAAATCCTCTCACATCAAATAGAGGATGCATTAACTCTCTCCCAATAACCTGGAGCTAATCTAGCAACAAATTCCTATTGTTGTCACCTACTCAGATTTTTTCCTATTTTATATAAAACAGAAAATCTCAACAATCTCCACCTTGACAACAATTAGCCTAATGCCCTGTTGCTTTATTACTTTATCTTTTCTGCAAGCCAAGAGAAGCCAAACACCATCGTAGCTTCTCTAACAAAACTGGTTTCATGAACATGTCTGCACAATTCTCCTTTATATGCACCTTTTCAAGAGAGACTCCTCTTTCAGTGATAACCTGTCTTACAAAATGGTACTTGATCGGTATATGCTTTGATTTACTATGATAGGCCGTATTCTTAGCCAAATGTATTGCACTTTGACTCTCACAAAATAACTTGATGTTGTCCTGCAACCTACCAAATTCACCAAAAAAACCTTTCAACCAAATCGCTTCTTTGCAAGCATGAGAAGCAGCAATGTATTCTACTTCAGTAGTGGATAAAGCAACAATGTTCTGTAGCTTTGACATCCAGCTGATAGCTCCACCTACAAGAGTAAAGACATACCCTGATGTTGACCTTCTCTTATCCAAATCACCTGCAAAATCGGAATCAACATATCCGCAAACAAATTCACTACTCTTATTGTAAGTGATGCAATAACTACTTGTGCCTCTCAAATACCGAAGCACCCATTTCACTGCTGACCAGTGTTCTTTACCCGGATTTACCATATACCTGATGACAACCCCAACTGCATGTGAAATATTTGGTCGAGTACAAACCAACGCATACATTAAACATCCTACTACATTGGCATATGGAATTCGAGACATATAATCCTTTTCTTTATCTGTATTAGGACATAAACTCGAAGAAAGCTTAAAATGGGAAGTTAAAGGGACTGACAGAGGCTTCACATTATTCATACCAAATCTCAAAAGT
Source organism: Pinus taeda (assembly GCA_000404065.3). NCBI lineage: Eukaryota > Viridiplantae > Streptophyta > Pinopsida > Pinales > Pinaceae > Pinus > Pinus taeda. The sequence goes on along the minus strand of APFE031614528.1, from coordinate 12,783 downwards.
ATTTTCTCAATATACTTTTGTTGTGATAGCCATAGCTTACCATTGCTCCTGTCTCTGAAAAATCTCCATGCCCAAAATTTTGTCTTGCTGCTCCTAGATCTTTCATATCAAATGTCCTTGCCATCTGAGCCTTCAACCTATTGATTTCTTCTATGCTTTTGATTGCTAAAAGCATATCGCCAACATAAAATACTAAGATAATGAATATGCCATTATTCAATTGCTTAAAATAAACACAATGATCATATTCACTTCTAACATATTTCTGATTCAACATGAAAGAATCAAACTTCTTATACCACTACCGAGGCGACTACTTTAGGCCATATAAAGACTTCTTGAGCCTGCAGACAAATTTCTCATTGCGATGCTGAACAAACCCTTCCGGTTGTTCCATATATATTTCCTCATCTAAATCACCATGTAGAAATGCAGTCTTAACATCTAACTGCTGCAACTCCAAATCAAACAAAGGCACTAATGCTAACACAATTCTAATTGAAACAATTTTAACCACTGGTGAAAAAATCTCATGAAAGTCTATGCCAGCTTTCTGAGAAAACCCTTTTGCAACCAGCTGAGCTTTGTACCTGTCTTCCGTATCATTCACACCTCGTTTCAGCTTGAACACCCATTTACACCCCACAGTTTTCCTGCCTTTCAGAAGCTCCACCAGATCCCATGTGCCGTTCTTATTCAAGGCCATCACTTCGTCCTTCATGGCTGCTTTCCACTTGTCAATTTTCGAACCTCCTATTGCTTCCTGATAGCACAGAGGTTCATCGTCATTAGCAGTAAATGCAACTGAAGTAACATAATCATCATACCTTCTTGGTGGTCGTTTTATTCTTGTCGACCTCCTTAAGGATGTTTCTGGCGCTTCCTCGATTGGCTGACTACCATCTGTAGGAACTTCTTGATGATCAGTATCTGAGACCTGTTCAGGATCTATACCTGAACCATGTTCATGTACTGATTCTGAAACCTGTTCATGACTAGTATCTGAACTATGGTCATCATGACTATCATTAGAAATGCTATCAAACTGAATGTACTGAAAGTCAGATACATCATCCTTTTTCAATCTACTATCTACATCTAACTGTACAAGAGAGGATTCATTAAAATTTACATCTCTTTTGATGATGATTTTGCGGGTAGTAGGATCCCACAATCTATATCCCTTTGTTCCAACACCATACCCAACAAAGATATACCTTTTAGACTTTGGATCTAATTTAGTTTGCTGATGTTTAGGCACTAGAGCATATGCATCGCAACCAAACACTCTGAGTTTAGAATAGTCACAAGGGTGTCCTTTCCATACCTCTTGTGGAATCTTGCAGTCTATCGCCGTCGATGGAGATCGGTTTATCATATAACAAGTTGTTGCCACCGCTTTCGTCCACAACTCCTTTTGCAACCCAGTGTTACTCAGCATACTCCTTGCTCTTTCTAGAAGAGTCCTGTTCATGCGTTTAGCAACTCCATTTTGTTGAGGAGTATAAATTGTGGTCTTATGTCTCTCGATCCTGCATCCTTGCAATAGCTGTCAAACTCCTTGGAAGTAAACTCACCACCATTGTTAGTTCTTAAACATTTTATTGTTCTACCAGTGTTGTTTTCTACCAATGCTCTAAACTGCTTGAAAACTGAAAAAACATCAGACTTTCTTTTCAACATGTAGACCCACACTTCCTAGAAAAGTCTCAATGAATGATACAAAATATGCCGACCACCATATGAGGTTGTAGGGGTTGGTCCCCAAACATCTGAATGGATATAATCAAGTATGCCTTTACTAGTATGTTTGCCTGTTTTAAACTTTTGTTTACTTTTTTTTCCAAACAGACAATGCTTACAGAAATCTAACTTTCTAGACTTTAGATTTGGAAGTAACTTGCGATCAACCAAAATTTTCAACCCTCTCTCACTGATATGCCCCAATCTTTGATGCCATAAGTGAATGGAGTTACTGTCATGTTCAGACACAGTAGACACAAAATCTGATCCTGTACCTCCATCTAACTGAAATAGATTTCCTACTTTCTTAGCTTTCATAACTAGTAAAATGCCTCTGTAAATTTTCATTACTCCACCTTGAATTACAGTTTTATATCCATTTGAATCAAGTGCTCCTAATGAAATCAAAATTTTTCTTAAATCTGGTACATGTCTCACATCAGTTAATATTCTAGCTATCCCATCAAACATTTGTAGTTTTATGCTCCCAATCCCCACAATATTACATGTTACATCATTATCCATGTACACAACTCCACCATTAATTGATTTATATGTCTTAAACCATTATTTATGGATACACATGTGGTTTGATGCACCGAAATATAACAACCAATGTTGATCATGATTTGACACATTAACTGATAATACTTCATCACTCATACCTGAACCAGATGTCGAACCTGTATCTGTCGTATTTGCCTCTTCTTCTCTGTCGAAGAATCTGCTTTTGAAGTTTGTTGCTGTCGCTTCCAGCAGTCCTTCTTTAAATGCCTTGATTTTCCACAAAACCAACACTTTAGCTTACTCTTCTTCGCTTTCGACTTTGAACGTGAGTCGCTCAGCTTCCTGGGGCATCTTTCTTTCGAACGACCTCTAACCATCATAGCTTCTGATGTAGAGGTTTCGGATTGCGACCTCCTCCTTGTTTCTTCTGATAATAAGGATGCAACTACATCATCAAACTCAATAGTTTTTGATGAACTAAGACTTATAGAAGTAACAAAATGATCCCATGACTCGGGCAATGAGCACAATAAAGTAATAGCTTTATCCTCGGATTGAATTTTTACTTCTATACTTTGTAATTGCACAAGAACAGTATTAAAAGAATTTAAATGATCAACAATCGATGTACCTTCCTTCATTCGCAAACTGTACAACTGTCGCTTCAGGAGAATCCTATTGGTTAAGGATTTGGTCATGTACAGTTTCTCCAGTTTCGTCCGCAAACCAGTAGTTGTTGTCTCCGACACGATATTAAATAGGACATCAACCACCAGACATAGTCGAATTGCACTTATCGCTCTTTCATCCATCTCGGCCCACTCATTGTCTATGATGTTGTAAGGTTGTTTGGATTTGCCCAACAACGCCTTTGCCACACCATGTTGGACAAGCAAATCGTACATCTTCACCTTCCAGATTTCGAAATTATTTTTTCCATTAAACTTCTCAATTCCAAACCGGGCACTTTGAGTTTTTGCCATCTTGTATCAACCAAAAAACCACAATAATATCCAAAGCCAATGTTTAAATACCAGCAAAAAAAAACTTCCTATGCCTTACAATCGCAAAAAATTTCCCCCAAAATCTTGCCTAACACTTCAATTAAATTTGAACAAATACACTTGCCACATGATGTTATTTCTCTCGGTGGTGATTTCCCTGGGCCCAGACGGTACTTAGCTCCACGCCAGTCCACATCTCTAGGAAAGAAAACTTAAATTAATACTCTGCAACTGTAGATCTACAGATTGATGGTGGAGACAGTCACGAATCCCGGTTTTGATGACGCAACTTTAAAAGGAGACCTTAAGTCCAAATAGACTGGTTGAAAAGAGAAGAGGGAAGCACAAAGCACAACGTTCAGAGGATCGAACGCATCAACACACTCGCTGAAAGAGGTATAATCATCGTTGGCAATGATTCGAGCCCATTTTATTATAATTAATTATGTCCATCAAATGATGATAAGAAAAATATCGTAACAACTCTATACACATTATCCCGTCACTGCCTAGAGTCAAAAAATCGCACGAAACATAGCAATGTCGATCCACTGCAGAACCCGCGACGTACAACGATCAAACAAATTTCAAAGCACTCTGACACAACAACTCGAGACAAGTAACTCTACTTTGGTTGAGTACAACACATAGGAACGTCAACACGGTGTTTTTCTTTTAGCGCACAGTAATATTGTTGTTTGAGCGCACAGCAATAAACACCAAACCACACCAAAAACATACACAAAAAAAACACATATACTACCGCGCATCAACCCAAAACTGCACGCAGGTTGACATACCTCTACGCTGAAGGACGTAGCAGGTATATAGATATATATCTCAACACATATATATAAGTCGATTCACGCACCAGCAGCCCGCCTTTACTCGCACCAGCACCACGCATCAACACTTTCCTTCGCTGCTTGTGGATGAGATTGGCTCGCCCAACACCAGCGCTCCAGCGGAATACCTCCACGCCTTACAGGCACCAGCACCTCAACGCATTACAGTTCTATTGGACAGCAGTTAGCAGCACGGCCAGTGCTCAACTGCGCTCCACCTCCATACCACACCAGCATGAAAACTCCAGGACTCCACGCACAGTAAGACAAGGGATTCCAAGTAGATAGGTGCATAAAAATTGGACTATCTTGCAGCGTTTACCAAATTATAGAAGACGATAAACTCCACGCATCTGGCACCAACACCTCCACGCATCTGGCACCAGCACCTCCACGCATCTGGCACCAACACCTCCGTGCACCGCCATGCAGTTGAACAACAGTTCAACCACGCACCAGCAATATGCACGATCCACCAGTGCTCCAACATTGCTCTGATACCAATTGTTAGAGATAAGATGCACTACATATTAAACATATACTCAACAAATAAAATCAAGCACAGGAGACACAGTAATTTAACGTGGTTCACCCAACCAATCTGGGCTACGTCCACCAAACATAGGCATTGGCAATCTTTATTAATCAAACAGGAGATTACATAATTAATCAAATCCTCACAAACTCTCACACCAAAAAACAATCCGTATGGATACCTGTTTTATAG
>APFE031614524.1:6207-32911 GCA_000404065.3 Pinus taeda | reverse complement strand
GGGGGATAGGCTCTAGTGCCTCCTTCCTTCCCCTATTGTGTCATATTTGTAAATCCTTCAATCCTATCCCAAGTTGTTCTTAAGGGGGGATGTTAGGATATTCCGACACATAGGAATAGTTAAGTATAATGGTCTAGTATAGAGTTAGGTAAACTGTGTTTCTTTACCGTTGTACATTTTATAACTTACAATCCGACGGTCACGAAATGTAGTGATCCGACGGTTCATTCTCTCCTCGGTATTACCGACACTTGATCCGTGGCTTGACACCCGATTGGTCCATGAATTCTATTTAAAGCGCATGGAGGGTCATTGTAGGTTAACCGTGCATGAGAGAAGCTTATGTAAATTTTCATTCTTTTATTAATAAATTGCCTGAAGTGGCTACGTTGGCTCAGGCCGTGGACTGTTTCCCTCTTTGAGGGTTTTAACCATGTCAAAAATATTGGTGTATTGATCTGTGATTTGTTTGTGAGCGGTGTCCTTTGGAGTTCTGTCTGAGGAACTTACCCTGTAAATTCCTACAATTGGCATATGATTTGGATATCCAATATGAAATCAAGCATATCTTTATTTCCAAACCAACTTTTTTCAAATACACTGAAGTGGACGAGGTCTACACCAAGTTACTCAAGACATCTATCCCCAATGAACAACATTGGGATCAATTATGCGAGTTATTAGAGTAAGTAGATAACTTGTTTATACAACTCAGCATCAACAACACAACATGATTCGAAGGTCCAGATATCCAACAATTCCACAAATATAGTGCCATCACTTTAGACAATTCCAATTTTCCTAAGTTATTGTAACAGTTAGATAGATTCGGTTTAGGAATTCATAAAAGACATCCTAGTCAGTTTTGATAGGATATTTTGTAAATAATTTATAAATACTTTTCGTTTTGAAGTATCAAGGGTTGATTTTTGTATTCCATAAAGCTATTGTACTTTTCCATTTAATGGGTTGATTAATAATAAAAAGGACATTCTTCACAGGATTCATGTGTTGGACTATTTGGTGAAGTTCTTCTCTCACTGTCTATGTGTTTATTTCTTTGTTTCCATGCTTATGTTTTCTTAAATCTGAATCATTTTACAGAATGTTGATGAACATAATTTGTTGAAAAATACACTTTGATTCTGGCTGTGGATAATTTAAATGTTTTCTTCTGATACCATGTTAAATAATTCTCAACTTCTCTTTAACTTCAATTGAACTTATATCTTTTCTTTTATTACATTTCATTTAAATCTAAAAGATCTAGTTAGTTCAACTACCTTGCCCCATGGAACTGCTTTGAAAATCTGACACCAATCTCTGTTAAGTTTGTCGACTCCATATCCAATGGAAGCTTGAGGCATTTAATCAACCAAATCAATTTTAAAATCAAACTCCAAACTCTTATAATTAGCCTAATATCTAAATAAAACAAAGTTAAATCTGATATAGAGATCCCTCTTTGAGTTTAGGAAGGCTAGATCCTAAGATCCCAAGTGGTTTTGTGGTTACGTCTGTGGTTCTCTTTTGCAACCTCAGAAAATTACACAGTGCTGATATTCTGGGGACCATACTGGGGAAGAATCCTACATTTCATTTTTACGAAATTAACTTCCCTAGTTCATAAAACTTTATTTCAAGAAGAGTAATGATCCAAAATTTAGAAATAAAGGATTAGAGGTTGTTTCTCACATTTAAGATCTGGCTTCGAAAAGAATTTACACTAGATCCCATCCTGATCCAGAACCTCTCAAAATTTTAGATGATCCTGAAAAGTTACTAAGGAAAAAAGTTTAGTTGAAAGTCAAGGAAGTAATAGTCCCATTCCTAGGGCAAATTGTCTTCCAGAAAAGTTTGATAACATACAAGATATTCCATTTAACTTACCATTCAAACACAATCTATTTAGGACCAAATTTGAAAGTTTTGTCGATCGAACAATAATTGATAAATTTTTTCTGCAACCTTATATATCTATAGGACCATCTGTTGAACCTGATTTTGATCAACAATCCCTCCAAAACTTTGACAAATTACAGGATCTTGTATCAACGCTTGATCAAGCTGTACATCAAGCTTATATCTAATAATCTATTGAATTCTCTACCCTCACCATTGTAGCATCATCTCATTCTTCTCAATCAGTTCATCCTACATCAATTACCCCCACCTGTTCTGTAATATCTACTACTCCTCCAGTAGTATCACATATAGTAACCCAACCAATCCCAATAAATCCTATTTCTATACCTCCCATAAGATTACACATTGTTCAACCCAACATGGCTTCTCGTTATGCTCCCTTGGTTTTGCCTGGGCAACTGCTTCCTATGCCCCAAGATAATCAAATTAGAATTCCTCAATTTGATGCTACTAGTGCTATTAATGGCCAACAACATATATATAAAATGAATGATTTCTTTGATCTTCAGGAAGTGGAAGAAAGTGATGTAAATATGAGACTTTCTTCCCAGAGTTTGGGTGGAGTGGTAAGAAAATGGTTCAAAAATTTAGCAGCAGGTAGCATAGATGACCTTTCTTCATTTCATCATTCTTTCCTAAATAGGTGGGAAACCAAAAAGAGTCCTCTTTAGATCCTGAATGAATATAAAAACCTAAAGTGAGGACCTAATGAGACTATGGAAGAATATAATGATAGGCTTAACAAAGTTTACAATGAAATTACAGCTTCTATTAAACCTCCTCTGGGCTTGTGCCTTATACATTTCCCTAAAGGATTTGATGTCGATATGGCATATCAGCTAAGAGAAAGAGACCCTACAACCTTAGAGGAAATTAAAGATAATGCTCTTAAAGTCGAGGCTAATTTATTAGCCAAAAAAGAAAAATTAAAAGCTGAAAGAAGGGCTACTATCAAAGAGGAACCTTCATCTCTTCTTCATCTGATTATAAAATGTATAGTCTAATTAGAATGATGGATAAAATGATGGATGTGATAAGAATAACTGATAGGGTTCCTCTTAGAGAAAACCAAACTTCTCCCTAGATTAGAAATCCAAATTTTAGAAGAAACCAACCCCATATCAAACAAAGAGACCCAAAAAGTCCAGATTAGCAAGTGAGACCTCCTTTTCAAGAGAACTATATAGATGAGGATGGAGAAATAGCCAAAGATATGAATGATTCTCAAATCCATTTAATGGGAGTAGATGACAATGATTCTACATTTATTACTGAAAAGGAACAAGACCTTTTTCTAATATCCCAGGATGAGATAGATCCCGAGGAATCAAAATAATATAATAAAGGTTTCGAAAATGCAATTATGGAAGTCCATAAGAAATATAATATGAGGAGTAGGAAAAAACCTGGTACTGCAAAAAAAAAGCCAGCTGATACACCTGCTGAGAAAACCCTTGATATTCTTGCTAGAAATAATATTGAGGTTTCAACCCAAAAAAGACGTGATACTGCATTCAAACCCATTAAACTAATGATCCCTCCACTAGCCAGCAAAAAGATATTTCCCAAAAGTACTTGGTTGAAAAATAGGAGGCTATCAATTTAAACAAAACTCAAACATCATTCAGTATAGAACATGAATTGGCAAAGTTAAAAATATCCATTCCTTTAATGTAACTTATGAACAAAACTGCATATAGATCACAAGTAATGAAAGCCTTAAGTATAGGACAAGATACAGACACAGTCAATGTATCTGATGATCAAACGGAAATATTGTTCGGACCTGAAGTCGATGGTAAAATCCAAGATGGAGAAGTACCTCCTTTTTACATTAGCTTGAACATTCATGATAAAATGTTACATAATGCATTGCTTGACTCATGGGACTCTCACAATCTCATGCCTAGGGTTATCATGGAAAAATTGGGACTAGATATCAGTAGACGATATAAAGATCTGTATTCATTTGATTCAAGTAAAGTAAAATGCCTTGGACTTATTAAGGATTTGTGTGTCAACTTAGTGCAAATATGAGCCAAGAGCGTGGTAATGGACATAGTTGTTGATGACATACCCCCTAAATATGGCATGCTACTGTCTCATTCATGGGGAGCTAAACTCCAGGGAACCCTCCAAATGGATATGACCTATGCTACAATCCCAATGTTTTGTCAGAATAGGAGACTATATAGGAAAAAACGCATGAAATGTATTGTTACTACTCAGGATAAACCTCATAATTATCCCTTATATTCATTCCATTCAGACCTTGATTCTTTTTTTTTGTATAATCATGGAAATATATAGGAAGAACTTCCCAATAAAAACACTAAGTTATGTCAAATTGAGGAATGCCAAACATATATCAGAGAACATGATGAATCAAGTGAACCTTCGTGGAATTTAAGTTTTGATGGATCTGTTATCATAGAAGGATTAGGGGTAGGCATATGGGTTTAAAATTCACAAACTAATGACTCAAAAGGCCATTCATATAAATTAAACTTCCAATGTTCCAACAACGTAGCCAAGTACGAAGACTTAATTTTAGGGCTACAAATTTTAAAGAAGCTATGTGCTAAGAGAATTGTAGTACATGGTGATTCAGCACTGATAATAAAACAAAATAAAGGGGAATATTCTGCTCAACACCCAAGGATGAGGGCCTATACGAATGTTGTTTTCAATTTTTCGTAATCATTTATTGAGTATAGCCTAGTTGTGGTCCCCAGAGATAAAAATATCTTATCTGATGGTCTTGCTAATTTAACTAGTACCTGTAAAATTCCATATCATCCTAGTGACTAATATACCATTGAATTAAAGAACAAACCTACTGTACCAGATAATATTATATACTCGAATTTTTTTGGAAATGATGCACAAATTGAAATTTTTTTGCAGTTAAAAGATGAGTTTGAGTATGCTAATATAGATACAAAAACTGCCCTAGAAGATAGTGTACATAATGGTGTGACTAAATTAGATTTGAAAGAAGTAGATCAAGAAAGAGAATAATCAGAAATTTTATAGTTGAAAGACAATGTTTTTCCTAGAGGATTAGCCCACTTAGAATATTTGTTTGACTTTAATGACATAGCCAAAAAACCTAAAATCAAATCTCCTAGACCTGGAGTTGAAGAGTGTAACATTGGAACTAAACAAGAACCTAAGATGATTATATTGTCCAAATCTATATCCCCAATAGATAAGCTAAAGTACATAGACTCGTTCAAAGAATTCATAGATGTGTTTGCATGGAGTTATGAGGATTTGAAATCCTATGAGACCAACATTAAACAACAAAACATTCCCTTAAAAGAAGATCACAAGCCTTTTAAGAAGAAATTAAGGAGAATCAACCCAATGCTTATGCCTCTAATTGAAAAAGACGTCAAAAGAATATATGATGCCAAGATCATAGTGCCATTAAGATATTCTAAATGGGTGTCTAATCTAGTTCCAACTAGGAAAAAGACTAGAGAAATCAGAGTTTGTATTGATTTCTGAAATCTTAATAAAGTCTCTTTGAAAGATAATTACCCTTTGCCTAAGATGGATCACATTTTGCAGAAGATGGTTTGATCTAGTATAATTTCTCTTTTATAAGGCTTTTTTGGTTATAATCAAGTCCTAATACATCTCGAAGACCAAGAAAAGACAACATTTACTACACATTGGGGCACTTTCATGTTTGTGAATATGCCTTTTGATCTAATGAATGCTGGTGCCACTTTCAAAAGTACCATGGAATTTACCTTTATAGATGCAATGGGTCGATTTATAGTGATATATCTTGATGACTTCACTATTTTTTCGAAAATAAATGAGGAACACTTACTTCATGATCTAGAATTTATCCAGGACAAAGAATTAAAGGTATTACAGATGTGCATGGATGTGCCTATGTTACTTTATGCAACGGATCGATAAGATTGTGAAATACATAGGCACTGAAGCAGTTAGAGAAAACATAATAGGCAAACATGTAAACACAACAAGTTTAATACGGAGTTCACCCAATGCTCCTGGGCTACATCTCCTGGTCCAGCCTTCAGTGGTGGCCTGTCTATTATGTTTTCAAAGTAGAGTTTTTACAACAGCGAGCTCAATTTGAGTCTCACTCAACAGATTTAAATCAGTAGGACTGGACTTGGATCCCCCAATTCTCTAGAGTACACAGACTCTCCTTACTGAAACTCGACCTCTATTGGTCACATTAGTATGAGCCCAATCTGAGACTCATACATGAAAGGAATATACAGAGGAGTTCGCTTGAACCTCTTAAGGCTTTTCTGGAGTACACAGACTCTCTGACTCTCTCTGGATCTGTTTGGCTCGATGCTGCCTTCAGTTCAGCTCGGCTTACTTTCTCTATTCTCTACACTTAGCTTTATGCTCTAACTAACTTTCTACTTCTCTATTAGTTCGTGGCTTTAAAGCCAATCTGCTTCCTGACTGTTCATTTCTGCTTCCCAGATTTTTGGTTTCCCTGCCTCTGTCCGTTTGAATTCCTCTATTCCACATCATCATCATTGTGTAACGCCTCACAGGGAGGTGGCCACTTGTTTCATAACGAAATGAGTGTTAGTTCCCTTGGAAATGTTTGAACTGCCATTATTTCCATTTAACTCCCAGAATGCCTATGAACATGATTCCTTTGCCAACTCATCATTCATGTCGAACTTCAAACCTTTATACACTCAGCCTATTTACCCCATTGAATCTGGTCATCCATCGGATCACATTTCTGCTATCGAGTTGGGGCCTCTAGAACCTACGGTCTCCGTCCATATCGGGCAGGTAAGTAGCATGACATTTACCCATCCAGTGTGAGTAGTTTTCTCTCTCTTCTGCCGGCCGCCTGGCACCCAGTGTGTGGCATAAAGCAGGACTCGGTCAAAACCGCTTACTGTTCGAAGCCTTCTGATATCCTGCTGGTTTTTTGTGTGGGACCCAATTCTGACGGGATCGGTGAATTCCATATGGTTTTATGACTTTTCGGGTCTGGGTCACTTAGGACTTTTCCTTCTCTGAGGGATTTTCCTGATGATATGTGATTAGCGACTTGTCACTAATCACATATTAGAAACCTCCCCTGTTTCTCAAAAAGGCTTCCCGTTTTGTTGTTTCATGGTAGTGCGCTTTACCATGGGCCAACGGTCTGCGTGCTTTGACCGAGGGTCCTTGTTGCTTGGTGCTGCTCATAAATTACAACTGTTCAAGGATATTTTTGATAAGCTCGACCTTTGTAAGACTTTGAAACTTTGGCATGAATTTTACAGAGTTATGAAAACTTAGAGAGTTCTTTAGGATCCAATTCGGATCACTTCACCTGAGGAGAGTCTTTGAAAAATGTAGGAGATTTGGTATTTCCCTCAACCCAAAGAAAACATTATTTTTTTACAAGAAGGAAAATTGCTGGGACATATCATTTCAAAGGAATAAATCAAAATAGATCCTAGCATAATTGAAGCTATATTAAAAGTAAATTCCCCTAGAAATGTAAAGGAAGTTCAATCTTTCATTGGTCAAATCAATTTTCCAAGGAGATTCATTCCTAATATAGCAGAGATTTGAAAGAATATAACAAACATGTTGAGAAAGTATATAGAGGTAAAGTGGGACATTGAGGCTAAACAATCATTTGATAAGGTAAAACAAGCCTTAACTCAGGTTCCTGTGTTGATTAGCCTATATTTTACAAAATATTTTTTGGTTTTCTCACTTGCTTCTGAGCATACTATTGCTGCAGTTCTCTTACAGAAAAATAATGAAGGACATGAACAAGCCATTGTTTTATTTATTGAATCCTTAAGATATGTCGCATTAACATACGATATCATGGAAAAACAAGCTTTTGCCTTGGTAAAAGTAATAAAATATTTTAGAGTTTATATCCCCCATTAACATATAATTTCCTTTCTTCCAAATGTTGTGGTAAAAGGCATTCTAACCACAAATGATCTTGACGAGAAAAGAGGTAAATGGATTTCTGTTATATTAGAATATGACATTGAAATCAAAAATACCAAACTCATTAAAGGTCATGGGTTAGCGAAATTGATGGCTGAATCTAGTTTACATGCTTTGGATATAAATTTTCTTCTATACTCAACGAACTGGAAGAGATGGCGTCTCCACAAGTAGCAAAGGCTTTTGCTAACTCTCCTTGATATGCAGACCTTATTTTTGTTCTACATCATTTACAAGATCCTCTTGGTCTAACTAAAACAAAAGCTAGATTTCTTAAACTCAAAGCTGTGAAATTTTGTATTTTAGACAATAATTGTATTGGAAAGACACTGGTAGAGATTTAATAAATTTCTTATTGAAAGATGAGGCAGATAAAGTGATGTAGGAATTTCATGAAGGAGACTATGGTGGACACCTGTACTGGAAGACAACTGCCAACAAGATCCTAAGAGAAGGATTTGTTGACCAACCTTATTTGTTGATATCCAAAAGAAACTCACCTCATGTCACAAATGCCAAATATTTGAAGGAAAAAGAAAGCTACTACCTTTACCCTTAAAGCCCATATCAACTAAAACTCCTTTTCAACAATAGGGTCTAGATTTTATGAGAGAAATTCATGCTTCCTCTTCTTCCCAACATAAGTGGATTCTTACAGCCACTGATTATTTTACCAAATGGATTGAAGCCATACCCAATAGGCAAGCCTCTGATGCAGTAATCATTAAATTCCTAGAGAATAATACTCTCTCAAGTTCTGGATGCCCGCGGAAAATCATTACAAACAATGTTGCAACATTCAGATAAAAAATAATGGTGGAACTTTGAAACAAATATCAATTAACTTTGGGACATTCTACAGCCTATTACCCTCAGGGAAATAAACTAGTGGAAACTTCCAACAAAAGTCTGGTTAATATTATCAAAAAATTATTGCAGGATAAGAAGAAATCATGGCACAATAAGCTTGTAAACGCATTATGGGTAGCCAAAATGACTACAAAGATGTCAATTGGCATGTCTCCGTACCAATTAGTTTATGGGATGGATGTTGTTTTTCCAACTTCATTGGGATTTCCTATTTTGAAATTTCCGCAAGAATTATAGGTTGAATCGAATTATCCACAAAGAAGAATAAATCAAACAATTCACCTACAACAATCAAGACAGGAAGTTCAAAATAGAACTCAGTTGATCCAGGAAAGTGTTAAGAAGATATATGACAAAATAACTAAGACCGACGATTTTAAGATAGGCAACCATGTTTTGAAATGGGATTCCACAAGAGAAGAGAAAGGTAAGCATGGCAAGTTTGATAATTTGTGGATGGGACCTTACATAATCCATGTTTATAGGGGAAATAATGCATTTTTTCTGAAGGACATAGATGGAACAATGCTACCTGGAGGACCTGTCAATGGTAGGATGTTGAAACATTATGTTTCTCAGGAATAGAAGCAATTTTCATCATACTCATTGTAGATACCATTTCCTTTGTGTTGTTATGATTAGGGTAGCTTATGTCTGAAAGTTGAAGCCCGTGGAGAAGGCCCTAAGCTTTTAGTCATTTTTCCACGATAACTAAAACAACTACAAAAAAAATCGGATGCAGTAAAACACTGAAGACAAGGATTCAACGCTATTAGTCTACTGTTCTTGACACCTCATAAGGAGAGTGTCATCCCTAGTTGGAGCCACTGTTAGGGTCCTATGATTCATAGGATCAAATGATGATTGGATGTTTTCTTTCAATATTTCAAATTGTAAATATATTGCATATTGCAAATGATTTCCAAAAAAATATATAAATAAATAATTAAAAAGTATATATAAAATAAGAAAAAGAAAGAAAAAATATAAAGAACCCCACAGAAAACAAAAATATGAAAGTGATTCCAGTTGAAGTGCAACTGATAGTACAATAATTTTTGAAGAATAAATTCATGAAATTATGTGCAGCTTGTTCAAAATGCCAAAATACTTATTTTTATTTGAAATGTACTCTTTAATCGTGTTTAAGAAATTTTCAATTTGTGTCAATTAAATTAGAAGGAATAAATTAGCCAAACAGTGTAATCATGGCTAAGATGAGATTAGGTAGATCAGCTGAGTAAATTAATGCAATTGTGTAATCTAGGTTAATGAAATTGGTAGATTAGTTTTGTTGTTCGAATAACTGTTTTTAGTCCTTTAAATGGAAAAACAAATGAGGGTTGGAACTTCTAAATGTATCCTAATTGATTTGACTTAAGTTAGTTTAGGGGAAAATTGAAGTTATTATGAAATGGTTAACACTCGGTGTTTTCTGTCCAAACTTTGGACCTTATGATAAAAATATATGTGCAATGGGACGTTTTGTCATTGGCACTTAAACTGTGCACTTTTCCTCGCTCCCAATTGCGATCCACTTTCCATCAGACGGCTCCAGGCCTTTTCGGGCCCCCCCACCATGTCTCCCTTTACCGGCGGGGGGTGGTCCGAAAAGTCAGTTTCCTTGCCAGGCCTCGCCACTATATGTCCCTCCCTTGTCTTTTCACACCCCCACCTTCATTTACCATAAACTACTCACACCTCCCTTCGAAAACAGCTCAACCCTCACTTCTTTCCCACCAACGGTCCCGCGCCTCCTTCTTCCTATCACTTTCCGCCACGTCAACTGACCGTTACAGTTTTTCGTTGTCAGTTCCTCCCGTTGTGATTCATTCTGATGCTTAATAAATGTTCCACCCAAATAACTATTTATCTAAACCACCCTGCTCCATTGTTAAGCTATAAATTGTCACTCTCACCCTTGATCAAACTCTTTCCTCACTCCATAATCTCACATGGCTATCAATCCTTTGCTTTTTCTTTCCTATCAACTATTACTAACAGAGGAATTGCCTCCAAGTTTTCTTTCTCGGACAATTAACAGTCATCCTCTGCAATTCCATCCTGTTATCACTATGTCTCCCAAAACCAAAATTGATGCCACTGTGATAAACTTGATGCTTTCTCCCTATGTGGATTTAAACCAATTTCCTTAGCTGATAGAGACTATAAAATCGCTGAAACACAGTGTGAATTCGACCTCCTTGAATTACACTGCTGGTTTCGAGACACCTGTTTAGACAAATCAGATGCAATTTGGTTCTGGTAATATAGACTACCATTGTTTATCTTTCCTCAATCCTATAATTTTCCAGATATTTTCCTTAAATTCCATGCATCTTATCTCTCAAGTAAGAGAGTTATCATCTCCCCTAATGGTGAAATCATTTCCACAATTACCCATGAGAATATAAACCAAATGTTGCAGATCCCACACAGAGAATCCTTGACTCCCTTTTCCATTGACACTCTTAAAGAAATTTACCAAAAGCTCAGTTTCCCTAGAGAGCCAAGATTTTTGAAGTTTTCCTTGCAGAAGATTTTCAATTGCCTAAAAAAACCCCCTTATCCCTCTTCTATATTCCCCTAAAGAACTATACATATCATCTCTATCTTGTCTTGCCTATTTGGGTACTTCTCAGATGAATGGGTAGATGAGACTATTTTAGACTTTCTATCCACGCCTTCCACACAAGAAGGATTGTCAGTCATCTTTGAATATGGGCACTTTCTTGTAGATGTAATGCATGAACAATACCTTCAGTTTCTAACCGAAGGAATGTTAAGATATTCTTCCATTCTTATGCATATGTTTATTTTCTTCCAAACAAACATGTTTCCTTTTGCAGTTCAAAAAATCAATCAGCAAGGAGAGCCTTAGTACATAATATCTTGGACCTCAATTATCAGAAAACTATCACAAGAGTACAGGTTCACAGATTTTCTAGATCAGTTCATATATCCAATAGCTTGTTTGCTGAGTGGCCAGCAGATTCCCAAGATTGGTGAGGACATTTAAAAAGTGTTGCATATCAGTGAGCAGGTGAAGACATGAGATTGGTATTATACTAGTCATTTACAGAAATGAGGGTTTTTGGTTCCGAGCTGCCACCCTATAAACTACCAAAGTACCTTCCTATGAGCATATTTTCCTTGGAGTACATTAGGAAAATAATCCAATTAGATAACATTCCCTTTATGGCAACTAGAAAGAAGTTCAAATTCAGAATCAAAACATAGATAGGTCCATTTCTCTATAATAACATAGTAGTAGGAGAGGATGCAGACCTCCTACTAAAACAAATGAATTTTCCCCTTACTGTAAAATGTTCTTACGACCCCTTTAGGGTAATTTCTAAGTTGAGGTTGGAACATAAGACAACCCTTATGTACATACCTTGAGACCAGAGATTGAGAAATACATGAATCAACATCATTGGGTAGAGAACACATTGCAGGAGGCTGAAGAGTAGGTTTTGTCCAAAACCGCCTCAAAGACTCCTACCCCTAGAGAAAAAAATGAGAAAGGACCAAGAGAGGAGGACTCCCCTTCAGTGACAAAAGTATCAACCAAGGAATTCAAGATCTATTCAAAGAAGACAAAGATAAGCTCCAAGGTATATTTCCCATCATTGAAGGAAACACAAGGTACTATTGTACTCTCTAGCATACATAATTTGAAGTTTGGTAGCAGCACAACTGATTCTCCATCATTATCAATCCATAAATAGAATCCATCTACAACACCTCATACACCACAGTCATTTACAAAACAGAGGCAGCTGGACATATTTCAGAGGTATAAAGAAATTAAACAAAGGAATTAAGCCCTCCATGATAACATTTATGCTCAATTTAGGAAGAAGTCTTCCTTGATTCAACACAATCTCATTTCAGCCTATGACACAGAGAAAGGGAGAATGCATATGGAATTCTTACAGGCACATGTACCTCAACCTATATCAACAACTAATTTCAAGAAAACTACATTTGAGTTTGAGGCAAAGGATGTCCATCCTTTGGATTAGATGGACATGCATAGGAAAACATGAGAGATGGTTTATTCAACCTTCACATAGACTGCCCTTACTGCTTCTGAGATGAAACTCTCTTTGAACAATGTTCAATCATACTCAAATTGGAGAAAATTTCCTCTTTGGCTAAATACAACAAAATTAGACATTTGGAGGAAATGGTGATCAAAGTAGGCTTTGATCCAGGTGATTCAAAGGCAATGGAAGAGATTATTAAAAAGAATAATGCTCACATAGAATATCTGAGGAAGAAATTGAAGTTTCCTTCCATTGAAGATCCCCAGGCAAAGGAGTTAGGAGAAACATAGATACAGAAAGAAGAAATGCTGAAGCTACTTTTGGAATAGAGTGCACAGATTAAGGAAATGGAGGAAGAGATGGATAAATTGATCAAAGAGAAATAACAAAGTTCTCAACTTTGTATGGTTCCTCTTAATGAAGTGCCTATTGCATCACTACTTCAAACATTTGTTCCTAAAACATCTACAATAGTAGGAGCATCCTCCTCTACATCACCTCCCACATCAACTGCAGATGATTCAATCAAGTTGGCCCAATCCATGGAAAAAATGTTGATACAAAGAGAAGAAATAAAAAAGTTAACGAGAGGATGTAAAGGCCTTGCAAGAGCAGAACACAAGATATGAGAATTCTCTCCTAACGAAGCTGAAGAAATCCCAGAGACTTTCCCAGAGATTATAGCAGATGGAAAAGGAGAGTGCCATGGGTAATACCCTGGCCCAAGTTAAGGATAACATTTTGAAAAGGATAGATGAGGCCATGATAGAAATATGTCCATCTATACAAATTATATTTGAGAAGAAGGAATAATTGAGAAATCTAATGAAGCTATTGAAGAAATCAAAGTGCAGTTGGGTGATAAATCTAGTGAAGCTACATAGCTCATCAAGTTCCTCAATGCCAAAAATAAGCAAGAAGTAGCAGAACTAGATATTGAGGACATAAATGAAACCATATTAGAGGTAAAAAAGCTGTCGACCAAGAGAAGTTTGATCAGGCAGCTAGAAGAAAAGTATCAAGTTCTGGACATTGGTGTACAGAGGTTCTTCAACACGCTGGAAGCCCTCTACAAAAAAGGACTTCCCAGTTTATTAATGATAAATGAAAATCTTACCACATGGTTAGATTACAGCTAGAAATTGTTGACCAAAGCTAAAGACGCTTTTAAATTTGCAGGAGGGAGAATCAACATGATAGGAAAAGCGGTTTTAGAAGCATTGGCATATGCTTTGGATATCCAATATGAAATCAAGCATATCTTTATTTCCAAACCAACTTTTTCCAGATACACTAAAGTGGATGAGGTGTACAAGAAGTTACTCAAGAAATCTATCCCTAGTGAACAACATTGGAATCAATTATGCGAGTTACTGGAGTAAGAAGATAACTTGATTATACAACTCAACATCAACAACACAACAACATTTGAAAATCCAGATATCCATTAGTGCCAGAAATCTAGTGCCAACACTTCAGACAGTTTAAATTTTCCTAAATTATTGTAACATTTAGATAGATTCAGTTTAGGAATTCCTAGAAAACATCCTAGTCAGTTTTGACAGGATATTTTGTAAATAATTTATAAATGCTTCTCGTTTTGAAGTATCAAGGGTTGATTTTTTGCATTCGAGAACACTGTTGTACTTTTTCATTTGATGGGTTGATCAGTAATAAAAATGAAATTCTTGACAGGATTCACGTGTTGGACTATTTGGTGAAGTGCTTCTCTCACTACCTATGTGCTTATTTCTTTGTTTACATGCTTATGTTTTCTTAAATCTGAATTATTTTACAGAAAGTTGATGAACATAATTTGTTGAAAAATACGCTCTGATTCTGACTGTGGATAATTTAATGTTTTGTTCTGATATCATGTTAAAGAATACTTAACTGCTCTTTAATTTCAATTGAACTTACATATTTGATTCTATTACATTTCATCTAAATCTAAAAGATCCAGTTAGTTCAGCCACCTTGCTCTCTGAAACTCTGATAAATTGAGACACATCCATGTTAAGTTTGTAGACTCCATAGCCCAATGGAAGCTTCAGGCATTTAATCAACCAAATCAATTTTAAAATCAAACTCTGAACTCTTGTAATTCGCCTAATATCTAAATACAACAAACTTAAACTTGATATAGAGATCCCTCTTTGAGTTTAGGAAGCCTAGATCCTAAGCCCCAAAGTGGTTTTGTGGTTACATCTATGGTTCTCTTTTGCAACCTCAGAAAATTACAGAGTGCTAACATTCTGGCGACTGTACTAGGAAAAATTCCTTCATTTCATTTTATGAAAGTAACTGCTCTAGTTCATAAAACTTTATTTCAGGAAGAGTAATGATCCAAATTCTAGAAATAAAGGATTATAGTTTGTTTCTCACCTTTAATATCTGGCTCTAAAAATAATTTACATTAGATCTCATCTCGATCCAAAACCTCCTGAAATTTTAGATGACCCTGAAAAGTTAGTAAGGAAAAGAAGTTTAGTTGAAAGTCAAGGAAGTAAGCTTCCCCTTTCTAGGGAAAATTCTCTTCCAGAAATGTTTGATACCATACAAGATATTCAATTTGACTTACCATTCGAAAACAATCTATTTAGGACCAAATATGAAATTGTTTTCAATCAAACAGTGATTGATAAATTTGTTTTGTAGCCTTATAAATCTGTAGGACCATTTGTTGAACCTGATTTTGATCAACAAGCCCTCCAAAACTTTTAGAAATTATAGGATCTTGTATCAGCACTTGATCAAGTTGTACATCATGCCTATATCCAACAATCTGTTGAACTCTCTGCCCTAACTATTGCAGCATCATCTCATTCTTCCCAAACAGTTCATCCTACATCAATTAGCCCCACCCCTTATGTAATCTCTACTACTTCTCCAGTAGTATCATAGAAGGTAACCCAACCCATCCCAATAAATCCTATTTCTATACCTCCCATAAGACCACACATTGGTCAACCTAACATGGTTGCTCGTTATGCTCCCTTGGTTTTGCCTGGGCAGCTGAATCCAATGCCCCAAGATGATCAAATTAGAATTACTCAATTTGCTGCTACTAATGCTATTGATGCCCAGGAACATATAGATAAAATGAACGATTTATTTGGTCTTCAGGAAGTGGAAGAAAGTGATGTAAAGATGAGAATTTTTGCCCAAAGTTTGGGTGGAGAGGTAAGAAAATGGTTTAAAAATTTAGTAGTAGGTTGCATAGATGACCTTGTTGCCTTTCATCAGTATTTCCTAAATAGGCGGGAAATGAAAGAGAGTCCTCCTCAGATCCTGAATGAATATAAAAACCTAAATAGAGGTCCTAGTGAGACTGTGGAAGAATATTGTGATAGGTTTAATAATCCTTATAATTCAATTCCAACTACTATTAAACCTCCTCTGGGCTTTTCCCTTATACATTTCCCTGAAGGATTTGATGTCAATATGGCATATCATCTAAGAGAAAGAGACCCTATTAGCTTAGAGGAAATGAAATCTAATGCCCTTAAAGTCGAGGCTAATTTATTAGCCAAAAAAGAAAAATTAGAAGTTGAAAGAAGGGTTACTATCAAAGAGGAACCTTCCTCTTCTTCTCCATCTGATTATAAAATACATAGTCTACTTAGAACCATGGAGAAAATGATGGATAGGATAAGCATAACTGATATGGTTCCTCCTAGAGAAAACCAAACTTCTCCCCATATCAGAAATCAAAATTTTAGAAGAAAGCAACCCCAAATCAAACAGAGAGACCCAAAAAGTCCAGATCAGTAGGTGAGACCTCCTTTTCAAGAGAACTATACAGATGAGGATGGAGAAATAACTGAAGATATGAATGATTCTCAAATCAATTAAATGGGAGTAAATGAAAATGTTTCTACATTTCTTACACATGAATAACAAGACCTTTTTCTATTATCCCAGGATGAGATAGATTCCGAGGAATAAAAGAATATAATAAAGGTTTTGAAAATGCAATTATGGAAGTCCATAAGAAATATAATCTGAGGAGTAGGAAAGCACATGATACTCCAAATAAAAATCCAGCCGATACACCTGCTAAGAATAACCTTGATATTCTTTCTAGAAAGAATGTTGAGGTTCCAACCCAAAAAAGACCTGATACTGCATTCAAACCCATTCAGACTAACAATTCCTCCACTAGCCAGCAAAACATATTTCCCAAAAAGACTTGGCTGAAAAACAGGAGGCTATCAATTTAAATAAAACTCAAACATCATTCAGTATACAACATGAATTTGAAAAGCTCAAAATATCGATTCCTTTAACATAACTGATGAACAAAACTACGTACAAATGACAAGTAATGATAGCCTTAGGTATAGGACAAGATACAAATATGACCAATGTATCTGATGATCAACCAGAAATATTGTTCGGACCTGAATTTGATGGTAAACTCCAAGATGGAGATGTACCTCCTTTTTACATTAGCTTGAACATTCATAATAAAATGTTACATAATGCATTGCTTGACTCAGGGGCCTCTCACAATCTCATGCCTAGGGTTATCATGGAAAAATTAGGACTACATATCACTAGACGATATAAAGATCTGTATTCATTTGATTCAAGTCTAGTAAAATGCCTTGGATTTATTAAGGGTTTGTGTATCAACTTAGTGCAAATACCAACCAAGAGCATGGTAATGGACATAGTTGTTGCTGACATACCCCCTAAATATGGCATGCTATTGTCTCGTTCATGGGGAAATAAACTCCAGGGAACCCTCCAAATGGATATGACCTATGCTACAATCCCATTGGTTGGTCAGAATAGGAGACTATATAGGTAAAAAATTATGAAATTTATGGTTATTACTCAGGATAAGCCTCATAATTATCCCTTATATTCAATCCATTCAGACCTTGATTCTTTTATTTTGTATAATCACGGAAATATACAGGAACAAATTCCTAATAAAAACACTGAGTTATGTCAAGCTGAGGAATGCCAAACATATATAAGAGAACATGATGAATCAAATGAACCTTTGTGGAAATTAAGTTTTGATGGAGATGTTAGTAAAGAAGGATCAAGGGCAGGCATATGGGTTTCAAATTCACAAACTAATCACTCAAAAGGCCATTCATATAAATTAAACTTCCAATATTCTAACAACATAGCCGAGTATGAATTCTTAATTTTAGTGTTAAAATTTTTAAAGGAGCTAGGTGCTAAGAGAATTGCAATACATGGTGATTCTGAACTAATAATAAAACAAATTAAAGGGGAATATTCTGCTAAACACCCAAGGATGAGGGCCTATAGGAATGCTGCTTTGGATTTTTTGGAATCATTTATTGAGTATAGCATGCCTTTGGTCCCTAGAAATAAAAATATCTTACTTGATGGTATTGCTACTTCAGCTAGTACCTATAAAATTCCATATCATCCTAGTCACCAATATACTGTTGAAGTAAAGAACAATCCTACTGTAAGAGATAATATTAGATACTACCAAGTTTTTGGAAATGATGCACATATTGAAAGATTTTTGCTGTCAAAAGATGAGTTTGAGTATGCTAGTATATATGAATAAATTGACCTAGAAGATAGTGTACATAATCATGTTACTAAATTTGACTTGAAAGAATTAGATCAAGAAAAAGAAGAATAAGAAATTTTATAGTTGAAAGACAATGTTTTTCCTAGAGGTTTAGCTGCCTTAGAAGGTTTGTTTGACTTTAATGACATAGCCAAAAAGCCTAAAATCGAACCTACTGTACCTGGAGTTGAAGAGTGTAACATTGGAACTAAACAAGAACCTAGGACGATTAAAATTTCCAAATATATACCCCCAACAGAAAAGATAAAGTACATAGACTTGTTCAAAGAATTCATAGATGTGTTTGCATGGAGATATGAGGATTTGAAATCCTATGACACCAGCATTATACATCATAAGATTCCCTTAAAATAAGATCATAAGCGTTTTAAGCAGAAATTAAGGAGAATCAACCCAATGCTTACGCCTCTAATTGAAAAATAGGTCAAAAGAATGTATGATGCCAAGATCATAGTGCCATTAAAATATTCTAAATGGGTGTCTAATTTAGTTCCAACTAGGAAAAATACTGGAGAAATCAGACTTTGTATTGATTTCCGTGTTAGAAATTTACTACATAACATAAATAATTACTGAGAGGAATAAATATAAAATAACCAGTAACAACCATAAACACATAAACACAAATGTTTATCTGGGAAAACCCCAAATCTGGGGAAAAACCCAACCTAATAAGATCTTATTAGCATTGGCCAAAACCCTGGGCAATCCGACCAAGTGAGCATTCACCGCTCACCTCCAGGTCTTGCATTAAAATGAAGTCCTTCCAGCCCTTTATAAGCTTCATTACATATAATACCACAGGAAGAATACTATGGGTGTACAATACCATGTGCCCCAAAATTATCACTGTTTAACCTGGTCAACTTTGATTCTATCCCAAGTCAAGTTTACCTAACAATTCCCCCCTTAAACTTGACTTGGGTTTCCTTGACTAACTCCAGCCAAACCTGCTAAGTGAGATAATCCCGCTCACTTTAGCTCTTATGCCCCTCATAGGTTTTACCCGGGGTATTGTTAACCCGACATCCCCCCTATCATGATCACTGAGGGGTACACATGCCTTACCAGGTCTTACAGTAGTATGCCCATTTACATGCAATAATTTTGACTTCATTATTTTTTTTTTTGTTTATTGCTGTTGCGATTCTAATCCATCCTCTATCAATTTGATTTGCTCAAAAACTTCTATCAAACCACTCCAACTGTGAGCCCGATGAGAACCTCGTAGATTCAAGCACTGGTGGCCTCACGTAGCAGAAAACGAACAATTTTTGAAGCTGCATGAACAATTTTCTTCTGCTGACCTTCTTTAAATAGCCGCATGAATCCCGAACAATTCGTCAGCATATTCCAAACCGGTAAATATCACAAATGCACTGTGATCCCTGGTAGTTATGACATTATCTTCTGCACATTCTCCTCGAGGTTCTTTCGTGTATGATTGTTCCACCATTATTTTTCCAGACCCTAATCTGTAAAAAGGCTACATTGATCTCATCAGGCACTATAAACCCCTGGCATCAAAGAATCCCTTTGAAGCCAATATCTTGCTCTGATTCCAGTTGTTAAGAAATTTACTGCATAACATAAATAATTAATGAGAGGAATAAATATAAAAATAACCAGCAACAACCATAAACACATAAACAAAAATATTTATTCGGGAAAACCCCAAATCTGGGCAAAAACCCAACCTAATAAGATCTCATTAGCATTGGCCAAAACCTTGGCAAATCTGACCAAGTGAGCCTTCACCGCCCACCTACAGGTCTTGCATTACAATGAATTCCTTCTAGCCTTTTATAAGCTCCATTACATATAATACCATGGGCAGAATATTATTGGTGCACAATACCATGTGCCTCAAAACCATCACTATTTAACCTGCTCAACTTTGACTCTATCCCGACTCAAGTTTACCTAACATTTTGAAATCTTAATCAAGCCTCTCTGAAAGATAATTACCATTTGCCTATGATGGATCACATTTTGCAGAAGGTGGTTGGATCTAGTATCATTTCCCTTTTAAATGGATTTTCTAGTTATAATCAAGTCTTAATACTTCCTGAAGACCAAGAAAGGACCAAACTTACTACACCTTGGGGCACTTTCATGTATGTGAAGATGCCTTTTGGTCTAATGAATGCTAGTGCTACTTTCCAAAGAGCCATGGAATTTACCTCTACAAATGAAATGGGTTGATTTATAGTCATATATCTTGATGACATCACTGTTTTTTTGAAAACAGATGAGGAACACTTACTTCACCTGAGGAGAGTCTTTGAAAAATGTAGGAGATTGGTATTTCTCTCAACCCAAAGAAAACAATGTTTGGTTTATAGGAAGGAAAACTGCTCGGACATATCATTTCAAAGGAAGGAATCAAAATTGATCCTAGCAGAATTGAAACAATATTAAAAATAAACCCCCCTAGAAATGTAAAGGAAGTTCAATCTTTCATTGGTCAGATCAATTTTCTGAGGAGATTCATTCCTAATCTAAGAAAATATACATAGGTAAAGTGGAACATTGATGCTAAACAATCACTTGATAATGTAAAACAAGTCTTAACCCAACCTCTTGTGTTGATAGGCTCCTGTGTTCATTAGACCAGATTTTACAATAGATTTTTTGATTTTCTCATTTGCTTCTGAGCACACTATTGTTGCAGTTCTCTTATAGAAAAATAATGAAGGACATGAACAATCCATTTCTTTCTTTAGTAAATCCTTGAGAGATGCTGCATTAAAATACGATATCATGGAAAAACAACCTTTTGCCTTGGTAAAAGAAATAAAATATTTTAGAGTTTTTATCCTCCATTCAGATATAGTTTCCTTTCTTCCAAATGTTCTAGTAAAATTAATTCTAACCAAAATGATCTTGATGGGAAAAGAGGTAAATTCATTTACATTATCTTAGAAAATGAAATTGAAATCAAACCTACCAAACTCATTAAAGGTTGGGAGTTAGCTAAATTGATGGTTGAATCTAATTTACATGCTTTGGATATCAATTTTCTAGCTATAGTCAATGAACCAGAAGAGCTAGTGACTCGACAAGTAGTAGAGGATTTTTCTACCTCTCCCTGTTATGCAAACCTTATTTTTGTTCTACATCATTTACAAGCTTCTCTTGGTCTGACTAAAATGAAAGTTGTATTTCTTAAACTCAAAGCCATGAAATTTTGTATTTTAGACAATAATTGTATTGGAAAGATACAGGTGGAGTTTTACTAAATTGCTTGTTGGAAGACGAGACAGATAAAGTGATGCAGTAATTTCATGAAGGAGACTATGGTGGATACTTGTACTAGAATATCATTGCCAACAAGATCCTAAGAGCAAGATTTTATTGACCAACCTTATTTGCTGATATCCAAAAGAAAGTCACCTCATGTCACAAATGCCAGATATTTTAAGGAAAAAGAAAACTACTACCCTTACCCTTAAAGCCCATATCAGGGGAAACTCCTTTTCAACAATGGGGTCTAGATTTTATAGGAGAAATTCACCCTTCCCCTTCTACCCAACATAAGTGGATTCTTACAGCCATTGATTATTTTACCTAATGGATTGAAGCCATACCCACTAAGAAAGTCTCTGATGCAGTGATCATTAAATTCCTATATAATATATTCTCTCAAGATTTGGATGCCCTAGGAAAATCATTATAGATAATCTTGCAGCATTCAGATAAAAAAGGATGGTGTAATTTTGCAACAAATATCAAATAACTTTGGGACATTCTTCAACCTATTACCCTTAGGGAAATGGACTGGTAGAATCTTCCAACAAAAGTCTAGTTAATATTATCAAAAACTTGCTGCAGGATAAGAAGAAATCATTGCACAATAAGCT
Source organism: Pinus taeda (assembly GCA_000404065.3). Lineage (NCBI taxonomy): Eukaryota > Viridiplantae > Streptophyta > Pinopsida > Pinales > Pinaceae > Pinus > Pinus taeda. The sequence goes on along the minus strand of APFE031614524.1, from coordinate 10,631 downwards.
TGTATATGCATTATGGGCAGACAAATTTACTACAAATAAGTCAATTGGCATGTCTCAATACCAATTATTTTATGGGATGGATGTTGTTTTTCTAACTTCATTGGGAATTCCTATTTTGAAAATGTTGCAAGAATTTCAGGTTTAACTAAACTATCTACAAAGAAGAATAAATCAAACAATTCACCTGCAACAATAAAGAGAGGAAGTTCACAACATAACTCATTTGATGGAGGAAAGTATTAAGAAGATATAGGACAAAAGAACTAAGGCTGATGATTCCTAGATAGGAAACCATGTTTTGAAATGGGATTGCATAAGAGAATAAAAAGGCAAGCATGCTAAGTTTGATAATTTGTGGATGGGACCTTACATAATCCATGTTTACGGGGGAAATAATGCCTTTTTTCTGACAGACATAGATGGAACAAAGCTACTTGGAGGACCTATTAGTGGTAGGATGTTGAAACATTATGTTTCTCAAGAATAGAAGCAGTTTTCATCACACTCATTGTAGATACCATTTCCTTTGTGCTGTTAGGATTGGGATAGCTTATGTCTGAAAGTTGAAGCCCATGGAGAAGGCCTTGAGATTTTAGTAATTTTTCCACTATAACTACAACAACAAAAAAATAAAAATCGGATGTAGTAAAACACTGAAGAGAAGGATTCAAGGCTACTAGTCTACTGTTCTTGACACCTCACAAGGAGAGTGTCATCCCCAGCTGGAGCCACTATTAGTTTCCTATGATTCATAGGATCAAATGATGATTGGATTTTTTCTTTCAGTATTTCAAATTTTAAATAATATTGTATATTGCAAATGATTTCCAAAAGAATATATAAAAAAAATTAAAAAGAATAGAGGGTATATATTTAAAAAATAGAAAAAAAAGAAAAAAATGATAAAAGAACCCCACATAAAAGAAAAATGTGAAAGTGATGCCAGTTGAAGTGGCACTGATAGTACAATAATTTATGAAGAATAAATTCATGAAATTGTGTGCAGCTTGTTCAAAATGTCACAATACTTCTCTTTGTTTGAAACATATTGTTTAATCACGTTCAAGAAATTTTCAATTTGTGTCAATTAGATCAGAAGGAATAAATTAGCCAAACGGTGTAATCTTGGCTAAGATTAGATTAGGTAGATAAGGTGAATAAATTAATCCAACTACGTAGTATGGATTAATGAAAGTGGAAGATTTGTTTTGTTGTCTGAATAAGTGCTTTTAGTCCTTTAATTGGAAAAATAAATGAGGGTTGGCACTTCTAAATGTAGCCTAATTGTTTTTAATTAAGTCAGTTTAGGGGAAAATTGAACTTATTATGAAATGGTTAACACTCGGTGTTTTTTTCCAAAGTTTGGACCTTATGATAAAAATATATGCGTGATGGGATGTTTTGTCATTGGCACTTAAACCATGCACTTTTCCCCACTCGATCACAATCCATTTTCCATCGGATGACTTCGAGGCCTTTTTAGCCCCCCCACAATGTTTCCCTTTACTGGCCGGGGGGGGGGGGTTGGTGTCTGAAAAAGAGGTTTCCCTATCGAGCCCCACCGCTACATGTCCCTCGGTTATAGTTTTGCCCCCCCTTACCACAAACAATTCACACCCCCCTCCAAAAACCACTCAACCCTCACTTTTTTCTCGACAATGGTTTCGAGCCTATGTCCGCCTATCACTTGCTGCCACATCAACCGAACATTACACTTATCCTTTGTTGCCTCCTACTGTTGTGATTCATCTTGTTGCTGAGTAAATGTTCCTCCAGGAAAACCATTTATCCAAATGGTCATGCTCCATTGCGAACCTATAAAGCATTGCTTTCACCCTCGATCACACTCTTTCCTCACTCCATACTCTCACAGGTCTATAAATCCTCTGCTTTTTCTTGCCTATCAACTATTGTTGATAGAGGAATTTCCTCCAAGTTTTCTTTCCTTCACAATTAACAATCATCCTTTGCAATTCCACCCTTTTATCATGATGGCCCCTAAAACCAAAATTGATGCCACTGTGATAAACCTGATGATTTCTTCCTCTGTGGATTTAGACCACATTCCCTTAGCTGATATAGACTATAAAATCACCGAAAGATAGTGTGAATTCGACCTCTTTGAATTACACTACTAGTTTTGAGACACCTGTTTGGACAAATCAGATGAGATTGGGCTCTGGCAATCTAGAATACCCTTGTTCATATTTCCTCAATCCTATCATTTTCCAGATATTTTCCTCAAATTCCATGCATCTTACCTATCAAGTAAGAGAGCTATGATCTCCCCTAATGGTGAAATCTTTTTCACCATTACCCTTGAGAATATAAGCCAAATGTTGCAGATCCCACACAGTGAATCCCTTACTCCCTTTTCCATTGATTCTCTTAAATAAATTTACCAAAACCTCACTTTTCCGCAGAGAGATAGGATTTTTGAAGTCTTCCTTCCAAAATATTCTCAATTTCCCAAGAAAGACCCCCCTTATCCTCTTCTATTTTCCCCCAAAGAACTAGAAAGATCATCTCTATCTTGTCTTACCTACTTGGGTACTTCTTAGATGAATGGGTAGATGAGCTTATTTTAGGCTTTCTATCCACCCTTTCCACAGAAGAAGGACTTCCAGTAATCTTTGTCTATGGTCACTTTCTTGCAGATGTAATGCATGAACAATTCCTTTAGTTTCTAACTGAAGGAATGTTAAGATATTCTTCCATTCTTATGCATATGTTTATCTTCTTCCAAATAGATAGGTTTCCTTTTGTAGTTCAAAAACTTAATTAGCAAGGAGAGCCTCAGTCCATTATATCTTAGACCTCAATTATCAGGAAACAATCATAGTGGTATAGGTTCACAGATTTTATAGGTGAGTTCATTTATCTAGCAACATGTTTGCTGAGTGGTTAGCAGATTCCCACGATTAGTGAGGACATTCAAAAGGTTTTTCATCTCAGTGAGCACGTGAATACAGGAGATTGGTATTTATAACAATCATTTACAAAAATCGAGGTTTATGGCTCCGAGATTCCACCCTATAAACTACCAAAGTACCTTTCTATGAGGATATTTTCCTTGGAATACATCAGGCTAATAATCTAATCAAACAACATTCACTTTGTGGCAACTAAGAAGAAGTCCCAATTGAGAATCAAAACACATATAGGGTCTTTTATCTCTAACAACAGAGCAACAAGAGAGGATGCAGACCTCCTACTAAAACAAATGAATTTTCCTCTTAGCTTCACATGATCTTTTGACCCATTTGGGGGTAATTTCGAAGTTGAGGTTGGAACAGAAGACAACCCCCTATGTACGTACCCAGAGACCAGAGATTGAGAAATATACATATCAATAGGATTGGGTAGAGAACACATTGAAGGAGGGTGAAGAGAATTTGTTGTCCAGAACCTCCTTAGAGACTCCTACCTCTAGAGAGAAAATTGAGAAAAGACCAAAAGAGGAGGACTCCCCTTTATGTTGAAAATAATACTGAGAGGGGGGGTGAATCAGTATTATCAGGATAATTAATCTTTTTCAAAAAAACTGATATACGCTACTTCAATTTAAGAAACCTGCGTATGTACGCGATTATGCAGAAGGAAACCCGCGTATACAGAACATGCTTTTACTTTACTTAATCTTTCTGATAATGATTGTTAGTCAGTGATGCAGAATCAAATAACAGTATCCAGAGACAGTAAAACAGAGCAGAAAGACAATCAGACACAAGAACACAAGATATAAGGTGGAAACCCAATGTGGGTGAAAACCACCTGTTGCAATTCGTCTCTATCTTCCTTTTAAATTAGAAAACTTCTTTTACAATGTACTGGTGCAGTGTTTTTACCGGTATGCAGGCTGCAACCTGCAGAGAGCTACAACTCTCTCTTGTACTCCAGTTTCTCCTGGAAGGGAGTAACAACCCCCTTTAGCTTTTGCACTAGCCAAGATACTAGTACGTAGGTGCTGGCCTACAGAAGGCTACAACCTTTTCTTTCTTCCAGGGATCACTTTTCATCAATTTTCAAACTGGATCCATGAACATCAAACAATCATCAACAATCAACCAATCTCCTTTTCACCAACTAGATCTGAAACATGTAGATACTTCTCTGACAGCTGTACACAGAACATTGTACCAGAAACCACACAGCAGAAACAGAACCCAAAACACAGCAGCAATAAGCAGAAACAACTAGATCACAACCTAAAGCATATACGCAATTTCAACCGTCTGCAACTTGCGTGCATACGCATCTGCATATGGAACAACCTGCGTATAGGTGCCTTTACTTCCCCTAAATGGCATGTATACGCGTCTTCGCTTCACTGAACCTGCGTACAGATCTATAAAGGACAACACACTCTTCCAGATATTCAATCACTAATTAACCCAGATTATCAGACTTATAGATCAGACAAG
>APFE031614512.1:288846-347768 GCA_000404065.3 Pinus taeda | reverse complement strand
ATATTAACCATGAAGAGCGTCTACATTCATAGAACACATGTAGAAAACATATAGAAAAGCCCAAAAGTGGCGTAAGGAATTTATGGTTACAAATAATTATGTTAAATATTAGGCTATATGGTAGCCTTGATAAATGTAGCTATGAAGAGGGATTAATATTGAAAATTTATCATTGATAAATTCTAATGTAGTAATTGAAAGAAAATATTTTTGATTTCATGGTAGAGAAAGTTACCAAAGCGTGACCAATCAAAATGTCAAGAATATATCGAACTCAATTGTGTCAAAATTAGTGTCATGTGACAAATCAAATTTCTTAATTTCTCTTTTGGATTCTAGGTTAACTAAGTTGTGATTTGATTAATATGTAGTGTTTCATATGTGGATGTTTTATAATTATAAGAACATGCTTTTGGTGTTAGACTAAAGAAATAAACATAGTTATTTTTATGCCTATAGTGAATAGAACCTTGACTTTCACATAAAAATCCTTATTATTCATCTTTACTTCATGTCATGATGTTAATATTCCTAATAAACATTTGAGAGAAAAATTGAATCTCATTACTAGAAATCTTAAGGTATAGTGTGAAGAAATGAGATATCATGCAAGATATTGACTATATTGATATTAAGTATATAAATGAATAACAACATTTTCCATGCTCACATGAGTTCCTGAATTGGTATATATATTCATAAATTTTTATTTCTTGTACAACTAAAAAGAAGAGAACATATATATTTTGTTTCTACCATACTTAAACTTGAAATATAATGTATGTAAATATTGTGAGGGAAATGTATGAACCTTCCACTCATCTCTGTTATTATCCTCCACTCATCTCTGTTATTATCCTCCACTCGCATAGACAGAAGCCACTTAGCACGATCCTAACAAATGGAATACAACTTTATCTTCGAATATCATTAAATATTTAATTTCCCTGGCTACTCTCTTCTTAGTAGACAACTAAAGCATTTATAGGTAGCAATTTTGATTAAAGTGGTGGAAGGCGTATGATGTCATTCATTAAGGTGGTGAAGACACATATGGTGTATTATCTTGTTGTTATGTTGTTATGCATGAGTAGAGGAATCAGCATTATATTAGTATGAAGGACTGGGGACATGGTGACTGGCTTGCTGAGTAACAATGACAACTCAAGCCAAGAGTTGTGATGATGTCGACGAGGACAGTCACCTCAAAGTGATCGATTAACAAAAGCAGGAATATAAATGATTTTATGTGTTGCTCCCATTATGATTTTTATTAATGGTACGGAATGATGAATGGATATACATAAAATGATATTTATTCTTGCTAATGATTAGCGTGAGATCCTATAACAACAATACTCTACCTGGACGAAAGAAAGAAAAACGGGCCCACGACCAACATCTATATGTATGCGTAGAGGGAAGGGATGAAAAAAACAAAAATCAAAAAATAGACGGAAGGGATCCATGTGCAGCGAGAATCTGTCCTTGGTTCAACAGCCAATTAATTTCCTGGTACATTTAAAGGATTGAGTGTGAGGAGCTACTAAATTGCGAAACCGGACTCCTGCTACTGCGATATTAATATGATGTGCGGACGCGTGCTTGCCAGCATCAATGGAGGTCTCATAATTCCTCAGTAACTCCGCCTTGCCATTAGACATGGCTTGCTTCTGCTGCTTCGAATTTGCAGTGCAACATCCAGGAGTTGGAGCATGTTTTGGGCACTGAGGTGCAGCTGGAGGGCACCTAGAAGCAGCAACAACCAAATGTAAGGGGTTTACCTTAAACAACGTGCACATAAGTAGGGCAACCAGAATAACAGACACATCAGTTATCATTTTCCTGGGGAATGACATCATCGTTTTAATAAATGAATCTTCAGCTGATTGATGGGTTCGGTTAAATTATTGATGGTCGATAATGAGAGTTATGACAAGGGGATTTGTAATTGCAGGTCAAATATTTGGTGGATGCATACAATACATTACTCTTAATCACACGGAGAGGTCATTTATTCTATAAATACAAGACCGACAGGAGGAGGAGCGGGAGCAGACACGAGTTTTTTAGATGTTAGATGGTCCATCAATCTGGTTATTGAATTGAGTTCAAATTAGTTGTAACGTCGACCATTGACAGATCCTTCGTTCGTGGAGCAGATGGTAGAGAACTTTGTGGGTTGAATGCGTGCACACAGCGAGGAATAGTAATGTGTGACCGGCTTTGGATGTTTGACTTGGGATGTTTGACTTAATGCTTTGATGAGACAATTTGATTCATCTCGAGTGTCAAACTGACTCCCATAGATGGAAAGTCAAAGTTGCAATATGGATGGTTAGAAATATGTTATTCGAGTTATTTATTTAAGAAAATAGTAACATATATGAATATAATTAATTTGGTAGGGTGAGTATAATTTTACCAGCATAGATTTATTTTAAATACAGATTTCGGATTAGTGCAAATTTTTTTCATGTTCAGGGACGAGGTTATTTTGAATTATGGTTTTTAGTGTTTTATTTTAGTTATTGATAATTAAATGATGGATGGTATGCTCATAATATTATTTTTAGTAGTAGTTAGAATAGAATGTTAAGATTTATTTTAAAGATAGTCATTCTCTTTTTGCTTTTCAATCTAATTCTAAAATTGCTTTAACATTAATTATAATTATAATTATACATGTAGAGAGAGAGGGATACGGTTTTTTCGACATGTGTTATTTATAAGCTATAGTATTGGTCCATGATATTCTAACATCTCTTATTTATAATACTAATAATAAAAAGTAAAATTACAAATTAGTTAATTTTTATGATTTTTTATGATTTTTTAAATCTTGATAATTTGAAATGTATGACAAGTCTCTATCATGAATTGATGTCTATAAATATTAATCAACCATTTGATTTATATGATTGAACTATTTAATACTAATAGTTGTGTTTAAAATCATTAATCATATCAATAAATTAGATATATAAATACAATGAAAAAATTGAAAAGTGTAAATTATTTAGTAAACTTCATTTTATAAAACTATAAATTTGAAAATGCATTTCTTCTATAAGCAATGACATTCTTAGCCTCATTCAATTTTATTTATTTCATGAAACTTTTTGATAAAAAATACCTCTTGGGGGGTTAAGAGATAGTCTTGGTTGTTTCTAAGTTAATACTAAAGCCATTCCCATGTTTATAAATAATGGATGGAATGTTTTGTGCAAATTAAACCAATATAGAGATTTTTCAAATTTGTTCTTTCCTCACTTATTATTTTCTATACTTTTATTGATTTGGAAAAATGAACTGGGTAAAGACAACACATGATAAATATTAAAAATCTTTAAAGTAACATCATCTGATATCGAATATGAAATTAGTTTAGTATGAACTGCTTCATTAGAAAAGACAATAACCATATAATTATTAATTTTTTAAAGAATATATTAAATATGTAAATATTTTTAGTAAGTAAGTAAAATAAAAAGGTTTGATAAAGGGTTAAGATTTATTTTAAAGATTTGTTTGAGCGAGGGAGTTATGGTTTTTTTGGCAAGCTTGGTCCATGGTATTCTATCATAACGTATTTATATATACTATTGGTCCATGGTATTCTGTCATAACTTATTTACATATACTATTTGTCAATGGTCTTCTAACATACATTGTTTATAGACAAAAGTCTTTATCATAACATAGGAGTGAATCTCTATGTTTAAAAATCTTATTACATGCCATTTTAAATGTGTATAAGATTCACTGATATGTTAATTCTTCTTACAAATAAGAATAGTAATAATAGTAATAATAATAACAATTTTACAAATTAGTTAATTATCTCGTAAGGCATCTCCCTTTGAAATCAACTCTCCCAACCGCGACTGTGTAATCATCTGCACCATTCGATCAAATGTCAGACGATTGGAAATTTTAAGGCCCTTGGATTAATAATTAAGACAAAAAACCCTAATAGTTAGGTTAAAGCGGGTATTCTCCATCGTTTTTACTACATTCTCTTCATGGTTCTTTTGTCTTGGTGACCAAGAAAAACAACGAGGAGTGTTGTGATTTCAATAGAGCTTTCAACTTCATTTTGAGGATGCAGGGTAAGGAAAGTCGAATCCTTCATCCTGTAACATTGTTTCTTTATGCGCGATGCTTTGCCACTTCTGCAATGCTTAACATGTACTCAAGGGGCAATTTGGATGTTTTTCATTACATTCATTTTGCTCTGGCAGGCTGTAAAGTTCTTCAAAGGTTCAACGATCCTTTCATTAGATTTGAGTTAATCTACAATCTTGGTATCTCATGATGCTTGTTATGGATTTTAACTAGTTTTTTTAATGGCGGAGATTGTTGTAATTTTGACACCCATCGAAGTAATTTTTTCCTTTGTTTTTTGTTGGTAATGACAAGATTTGAGGGAGAATTTTATATGTGTAATGTTCATCATATTCTCTGCTGTTTGAATTCTTTTTGGCTATGAAGTTGGTCTTCAACCTTCGAGTTCCTCTGCGTCTACCTCCCTATAGCCCATTTCTCCAAGCACAGAGTGCTTTCTCATCGAAGATCCCCTCATAGTTGGACAAGAGGATACCTTTACAGTATTAGAGAGATTTGTGGTGGAAGCAGAGGAAAAGTATAGCTCTTTTTTTCGCATAAGCAGTGCACAATATCTATCTTTAACATTTTTTCTCGTTATCAAATGAGCATTGAGGTAACCAATACGGATTCAGATATTAACAACCATCTCAAGTTGATTTCCATGATTCAATTGGGGCTTACTCACGAGGTTGTTCTTGGGCTGTCCACACTTAAGGAAAGTGCTCAACCTTCAACCAGTTCCTCCGCATCTACCTCCATGTAGCCCATTTCTCCAAGTACAAAGGTATTTTTCATCGAAGAGCCCCTCATAGCCGGATAAGAGGACGCCTTTGCAGTATTAGACATATTTGTGGTGAAAGCAGAGGAAGAGGGTAGCTCTCGTTTTCGCGTTGGGGTGGTTGGCAAGGGTGGAGCAGGAAAAACCACACTCCTCAAGACAGTCTTCAACAGTCCAAAGGTGAGAAATATCTTCAGAGATGACTTATTGCTTTGGCTCATTATTTCCAATAATCCATCTTTTACAAATCTTAGAAATGAACTATGTATGCAAATAGCCACACTTACAAAGAATATGCAAAGATGTGGTTGAGTCAGAGATTGTAGAGGTTTGCTTTATTCTTCGATGACATTTGGACAGATGGTTCCTAGTTGATGGAGGAATTGTGTTTGCTGCTACTAACCCACCACTCTAACTCCAGACTTGTTGTAAGTTCAAGAAATCACAGATTCCTATCAGAAATTGGAGTTGCAAAGACATCTGTAATAAGAACGGGGGATTTGTTAGAAGAGGACAGTTGGCAGCTATTTGTTATTCATCATTTCTAGTTATGTTCCTATTGTTACATACTATTGCCTAAGGCTTTGCTTATATCACTATCCCATCCTAAAAGGGATCAATGTGTTTTTAATGAAATGCTATAATGGCTGATATTGGTTTCATCCCTGGATTTATAAGTGTCGGCATCCAAATTGTGGTTGATTAAATTCTTCCGCACATCAGCATTGTGGTTTGCTACAGGAAAGAGTTGTCAACTCTCCAAGATGTTGTAAGAGAGATTGAGCATATCATCACCCACATCCAGCAATATTGCTTGCATATAAACAAAAAGAGAGGTATTTCCACTTAAGTTATTTTATCCCTGATATACAAACAATCAATAGGATGCTCATTGCTATCATTGTTACAGTCACACATAAGTCAATGTCATGTAATCAGTCTTACTCTTATAGCATCAACAAATCGTCAAGGATTTGTCACACAAGGATTATGTCTTGTGTCAAGGTCTTTAGCTATTAGTGCTATTGGTGAAGCTTCAGACCTAGGATCACAACTTGAAGAGAAGAAATTGGTAGAGACTCCTAATCTGAAGATAAATATCACAGATACCCAAAGAAAAGCTCGGTCTTATCAAGTAATGGTGCTTCTAAGTTTGCTACTGAGGCATGACAACACAAAATTGTACATCGCTTCCTTTCTATTTTCTGAGGGGCAATGTACACTCTCAGTAGCCACTTGTGATATTAAAACAGTGAGCTCTGAGGTCAATATAATACTCAGACTTATTGAGAAACAAGAGGTGGAGATATTCAATAGACAAAGATGGAGATGGGAGTTTCAATGGACAATCTGCTTCAAACAATCTCAGCTCACGGAATCAGGAATCGATTTCAATTATTATGCCTCTATATCATTCATTCTCTGATGAAGGATTCATGGTAGGACCTTGAAAAAAATCTTGTTCCTCATATTTTGGCAAAGATGATTAGATTTCATAAATGACAAATCAAACACCTGTAACCATCAGTGTTGTTAGATTTATCACCAGCAAAATCTAACACTGAAACTTCAAATTCACCAAAAAGTATTTTAGAGGAAAATCATTGTGATAATTGATTAATATGGAGAACAACTACAAATCCATGCTACCAGCATTTTTCCAAGGAAAATAATTTTGCAAATTGAAGCCCAACGACACCCTTGATGAAGAAACCAAAAATACCAGAAACCCTTGTCTTCTCGTCAGATCTACCAAAAGATTCATATAATCGTAAGTAATTTCAATACCCTTCCACAAGAATCCTCAGCAAACGTATCAATCTTCAACATTCCAAAGGTGAGAAATCTCTTCAGAGATGACTTTTTGCTTTGGCTCACTGTTTCCAATAATCGATCTTTTACAATCTTAGAAATGAACTTTGTGAGAAAATAACCATGCTTACAAAGATAGAATTAGATAGAAATGAAGGTGATGAATATGCAAAGATGTGGTTGAGTCAGAGATTGCAGACTCATAGGCTTGCTTTATTTCTGGATGAAGTTTGGAGAGATGGTTCCTAGTTGATGGAAGAATTTGGTTTGTTGTTGCTAACCCACCACTCCAACTCCAGTCTTGTTGTAAGCTCAAGAAATTGCAAAGTCCCGTCAGAAATTGGAGCTATGGAGAAATCTATAATAAGAATGGGGGATTTGGTAGAAGAGGAAAATTGGCAGCTATTTTTTATTCATCCCTTTTTATTTCCATGATTCAGTTGGGGCTTACTCACGAAGTTCTTCTTCAGTTAACCACACTCAGGGAAAGTGTTCAGCCTTCAGCCAGTTCTTTGTTCTTGATTGGCATATCTGATTACAAGTTATTTTCTCACTGATATACAACCAATCAATAGGATGCTCATTGCTGTCATTGTTACAGTCACGCATAAGTCAATGTCATGCAATCAATCTTACTCTTACAACATCAACAAATCGTCAAGGATCTGTCACACAAGGTTTATGTCATGTGTCAAGGTCTTTAGCTATTAGTGTTGTTGGTGAAGCTTCAGACCTAGGATCACAACTTGAAGAGAAGAAACTAGTAGAGCCTCCTAATCTGAAGATAAATATCATAGACACCCAAAGAAAATGTAAGTCTTCTCAAGTAATGGCGCTTCTAAGTTTGCTACTGAGGCATGACAACACAAAATTGTACATTGCTTCCTTTTTATTTTATGAGGGGCAATGTACACTCTGAGTAGCCACTTTTGATATTAGAACAATGAGCTCTGAGGTAAATATAATGCTCAGACTTACTAAGAAGCAAGAGCTAGAGATATTCAATAGAAAAGGATGGAGATGGGAGTTTCAATGGACAATCTGCTTCAAACAATTTTAGCTCACAGAATAAGGAATCGATTTCAATTAGTATGCCTCTATATAATTCATTCTCTGATGAAGGATTCGTGGTAGAAGGACCTTGAAAAGGCCTCATTCCTCAGATTTTGGCAAAGATGATCAGATTTCATAAATGAGAAATCAAACACCTGTAATCACCAGTGTTGTTAGATTTATCACCAGCAAAATCTGACACTGAAAATTCAAATTCACCAAAGATTATTTCTGAGGAAAATCATCGTGATAATTGAGTAATATGGAGAACAACTACAGATCCATGCTACCGGCATTTTTCCAGGGAAAATAATCACGCAAATTGAAACCCAATGAAACCCTTTATGAAGAAACAAAAAATACCAGAAACACTTGTCTTCTCATCAGATCTACCGAAAGATTCATATAATCGTAAGTAATTTCAATACTCTTGCACAAGAACACTCAACAAACATATCAGTCTTCAACAGTCCAAAGGTGAGAAATCTCTTCAGAGATGACTTATTGCTTTGGCTCACTATTTCAAATAATCCATCTTTTACCATCTTAGAAATGAGCTGTGTATGCAAATAACCATGCTTAGAAAGATAGAATTAGATGGAAATGAGGGTGATGAATATGCAAAGATGTGGTTGAGTTAGAGATTGCAGACGAGGTTTTCTTTATTTCTGGATGAAGTTTAGAGAGATGGTTCCTAGTTGATGGAAGAATTTGGTTTGTTGCTGCTAACCTACCACTCCAACTCCAGACTTGTTGTAAGTTCAAGAAATCGCAAAGTCTTGTCATAAGCTGGAGTTGCGGAGACATCTATAATAAGAATGGGGGATTTGGTAGAAGAAGAAAACTAGTAGCTATTTTTTATTCATCCTTTTTTATTTCCATGATTAAGTTGGGGCTTACTCATGAGGTTCTTCTTCAGTTTCCCACACTCAAGGAAAGTATTCAACCTTTAGCTAATTCTTTTTTCTTGATTGGCATATCTGATTACAAGTTATTTTCTCATTGATATACAACCAATGAATAGGATGCTCATTGTTGTCATTGTTACAGTCATCCATAAGTCAATGTCATGCAATCAGCGTTACACTTACAACACCAACAAATTGTGAAGGATCTGTCACACAAGTTTTTTGTCCTGTGTCAAGGTCTTCAACTATTAGTGCTATTGGTGAAACTTTAGACCTAGGATCACAACATGAAGAGAAGAAACTAGGAGAGCCTCCTAATCTGAAGATAAATATCACAGATACCCAAAGAAAATCTCGTTCTTCTCAAGTAATGGTGCTTCTAAGTTTGCTACTGAGGCATGACAACAAAAAATTGTACATTGCTTCCTTTCTATTTTCTGAAGGGCAATGTACACTCTCAGTAGCTGCTTCTGATATTAAAACAGTGAGTTTTGAGGTCAATATAATGCTTAGACTTATTGAGAAACAAGAGATGGAGATATCAATAGACAAAGATGGAGATGGGAGTTTCAATAGACAATCTACTTCAAACAATTTCAGCTCATGGAATCAGTAATCGATTTCAATTATTATGCCTCTATATAATTCATTCTCTGATGAAGCATTGGTGGTAGAAGTACCTTGAAAAAAACCTCGTTCCTCATATTTTGGCAAAGATGATTAGATGTTATAAATGACAAATCAAACACCTGTAACCATCAATGTTGTTTGATTTAGCACTAGCAAAATCTAACACTAAAAATTTAAATTCACCAAAGAGTATTTGAGAGGAAAATCATCATGATAATTGAGTAATATGGAGAACAACTACAGTTTCTTACTACCAGCATTTTTCCAGGTAAAATAATCTTGCAAACTGAAACCCAACAAAACCCTTTATGAAGAAACCAAAAATACTAGAAACTAAGAATTTGAAATTTATAAAATATATCAATTTTTAGAGTATCTCATTAAGTTGAAGAACTTAATTTCTAGCGATTCAACATGGGGGGATGATTATTTTATGTAGAAGAAACTAGAGCTACTCAAGCATTGACGAAAACACATTTTGAAGTAAAAGGGCATATCAGGTCCCTATAATTATAGTGTATCCCGCATACTATTATTCTTGTGCCCCAAAGAAGTCTATTATTGTTATTTTTGTTCCCTTACATTATTATTGTCATGTAGGACCTAATTATATTTTGAACCTTAAGACTCCTATATATACCAAGGAGGTCTTGTCATTTGAATCATCAAATAATTGTTGATTTATGGGATCTAAAGGGAGGTTCCCCCCTAAAAGTGGCTTATTATCTAGTCATTGATATGTCTCTTCTAATGTTTTTGTACTATTTTTGATCTACATAATTGAGGCATCGAACTTTAAATGATGCAAGCATTAGCATACTATAGGTGACAACCTTATTAGGGCACAAACCTCTGATTTTTGTACAGAATAACTGGATTAAGGAACCAAACTCTTAATGATGTAAGAAGAAGCTTGATTGAGGTACCAACCTCGGTGTAGGTACTCACATCCTTTTTCAATTGTTTTCGCCAACTTTTCACAATATTTTTGTCTATATCCACGAGCATCAAAAATAATGTAATTCTTCCGAAACATATCATATCACTACTTTCACAACATTGTTCATTAAGTTACCATCAACTTCTCATCAAGTTATTGCCAGTGTTGTCATACCCTATTCATCAATCAACCTGTTCATCACAACAACCTGTTCAACAATTTAGTACAATAACAGTTTTTCCAGATACCATTTTGCTTATACATACAAAACTTTCTCATAAACCCTAAAAATGTTCATAAGCCCCAAAACAAAAAACATAGCTTTGTAACATCATGAATGCATGTTCGGATTCTCCCTAATCCATAGAAAGATCACAATTGAGTTTTGATAATTTCCCCTTTTCAAAATCTAATTTGGTTTGAAATTCATCCCAAAAGCCATATAGGACCATAAAATAAATTAAGTTCTCAAGAAAATGACCCTTTCAGTGAATGTTCTAGAAAATGAACTTTTCCTAGCAGCTTTTCTAAAAAATTCTCCTTCCTTATCTATGTAACTCTTTGACAAAATGTATTTTCTGTAAAAAAAATAATAATAAAAAAAATCTTTATGTTGATCAAGTTCAAATATATAACCTCCACCAACTCAAGAATTGTCAAAACCATTTTGGCCTCTGCGTAGCCAACGGAGAGCACAATTGTTGTCAAAGCAATAGATAGCATGATCAGTGCATTTGGGTGATCAATAAAAATAGAGAGAAAAACCTTGTAGCTTCTAACAATCAATAGAGGTAATGACCCATGCCTTGGTGCAAAGAACACAATGTATTGATATCAGAAACCAACAAACCATAGCGTATGGTTTATTCCTATGAGAAACCAACACATTAGAGCCTATTGCCTTTTCCTTTGGGGGAACAAAAGAATAGAGAGAGTGACCTTATACCTTACATTGACGAACAAACACGGCTCACATCCTAGGTTGATCCATCATGCAAATAGAGAATGATTCCTCAGGCCAAAAACACAAGAAAAAAAGTCACTTCTTGATGTCTCTCATTGGACAGGTCCTTCAATGATAAAAGAAACACCACATTGAATTTAATACCCTCCTATACATAAGTATGAGAGAAGATTATACTACTTGAAGCTAACACAAATTTGAGGTTTGATGTGCAACACACGTTGAGGAATCTCCATGTGCTCTCGCTATGCGACCTAGTCCTACAGTCCGTGGAAAATATGATGTTGATGCCATGATGATGTCACCCTTTGTAGGTGGTGTGCCCTAAATAGGCCATGTTTCACTCAAGAACAATCTATTCGACTAATGAAACTATCCAATCACAATGCCATGTGGTGTTTTTCCCTCATTGTAGTGGTCAACTTCAAACTGACACATCTTCTTATCTTGGAGGATTTTGACCAAGTGTCATATCCTATCAGAAAGTTCATGGACATGACTCTCGAACCATTCCATCAATAGCCCCTTTTAAACGCCATAAATTCTACAAAAACTCAATATACTTCAAGTCACATTAACCCCCATTTAGCATGATGTTGTCAAGATATCAAACTTATCTGGGAGAAGACACTCAAACCATGTCATATATAGATTCATTTGACTTCTAGTTTGACATCAATGACATGTTTTCATCAATGACAACACTATGTCCAACACAATTAGGATAATCATTTATAGTCCTTGTAACCATAAATAAGAGATCTTCCATAAATAATAACATCATCATAAGCAACATGAGAGCAATAACCAAGGACAACTCTACATTACTGTTCGTTTTCATGGCAAATGGCATCACACTATTTAATTTTGTGCTTTTTGAAACCCCTAATATAGGAAATAAATGTTTAATGCATTGATTAATGGAAAAATTTATTGCTAGTAAATATTTTAGATAATCAAAGTTATGAAACATAAATTATGGTCTATTTGAAGTCTAGTTAAGCAATTTCTTGTATGCACATATTAAGTCATGGACATGCATGGATTCTCTACAAATACATAATAAATAAAGGGACAAGTAGAGGAGGATCACACCTTTTGGATTTAATGTGATTAATAGACTAGAATTTCAAGTAGCCTCAAACCTAATTATAATATTAACCATGAAGAGCATGTACACTCACAGAACACATGTAGAGAACATATAGAAAAGCTCAAAAGTGCCGTAAGGAATTTATGGTAACAAATAATTATGTTAAATATTAGGCTATATGGTAGCCTTGATAAATGTATCTACGAAAAGGGATTAATATTGAAAATATATCAATGATAAATTCTAATGTAGTAATGGAGAGAGAATATTTTTGATTTCATGCTAGAGAAGTTTACCAAAGCGTGACCAATCAAAATGTCAGGAACATATCGAACTCAATTGTGTCAAAATCAGTGTCATGTGACAAATCAAATTTCTTAATTTATCTTTTGGATTCTAGCTTAACTAAGTTGTGATTTGATTGATATGTGCTATTTCATATGTGGATGTTGTATAATTATGAGAACATGTTTTTGGTGTTAGACTAAAGAAATAAACATAATTATTTTTATGCCTATAGTGAATGGAACTTTGACTTTGACATAGAAATCCTTATTATTCATCTTTACTTCATGTCATGATGTTAATATTCCTAGTAAACATTTGAGGGAAAAATTGAATCTCATTACTAGAAATCTTAAAGTATAGTGTGAAAAAATAAGATATCATGCAAGATATTGAATATTTTTATATTAAGTATATAAATAATTAATAAAATTTCCATACTCACATAAGTTACTGAATTGGTATATATATTGATAATTTTTTATATCTTGTACAACTAAAAAGAAGATAACATATATTTTGTTTCTACAATACTTAAACTTAAACTATAATGTATGTAAATATTGTGAGACAAATGTATGAACCTTCCATTCATCACTGTTATTATCCTCCATTCACATAGACCATGTTATTATCCTCCATTCACATAGACAAAAGCCACTTAGCACGATTCTAACAAATGGAATACAACTTTATCTTCGAATATCATTAAATATTTAATTTCCTTGGCTATTTTCTTCTTAGTGGACAACTAAAGCATTTATAGGTAGAAATTTTGATTAAAGTGGTGGAAGGCGTATGATGTCATTCATTAAGGTGGTGAAGACACATATGGTGTCATCTTGTTGTTATGCATGAGTAGAGGAATCAGCATTATATGAGTGTGAAGGACTTGGGACATGGTGACTGGCTTGCTGAGTAACAATGACAACTCAAGCCACCGAGGACAGTCACCTCAATGTGATCGATTAACAAAAGCAGGAATATAAATGATTTTATGTGTTGCTCTCATTATGATTTTTGTTAATACTACGAAATGATGAATGGATATACATAAAATGATATTTATTCTTGCTAATGATTAGCGTGAGATCCTATAACAACAATACTCTACCTGCACGCAAGAAAGAAAAACGGGCCCACGACCAACATCTATATGTATGCATAGAGGGAAGGGATCCATGTGCAGCGAGAATCTGTCCTTGGTTCAAGAGCCAATTAATTTCCTGGTACATTTAAAGGATTGAGTGTGAGGAGCTACTAAATTGGGAAACCGGACTTCTCCTACTGCGATATTAATATGGCAGTAGTCTATAACGCGACTTTTTGAAAGCCTTTCCGGCGGATTTTTTCGGTCAAAATCCGGCAGCAATTCATTGGAATCCCAAGTTTGATAGCTAGTTTCTGCACAATCAATGGCTCCCAGGGGTTTTTCAGGGCACTGAATCCAAATATGCAGTTAAAAAACCATTTTAACTGCTAAAAATCAAGATTTAACCTCATTTCTTCCGCTGGATTCCGTCACCGGAATCTCCAAAAAGTCGCATTATAGACAACTCCATTAATATGATGTGCGGACGCGTGCTTGCAAGCATCAATGGAGCTCTCATAATTCCTCAGTAACTCCGCCTTGCCATTGGACATAGCTTGCTCCTGCTGCTTCGAATTTGCAGTGCAACATCTAGGAGTTGGAGCATGTATTGGGCACTGAGGTGCAGCTGGAGGGCACCTAGGAACAGCAACAACCAAATGTAAGGGGTTTACCTTAAACAACGTGCATTAGTTATCATTTTCCTGGGGAATGGCATCATCGTTATCATAAATGAATTTTCAGCTGCTTGATGGGTTCGATTAAATCATAATGTATTTATATATACTATTGGTCCATGGCATTCTATCATAACTTACTTACATATACTATTGGTCAATGGTATTCTAAGATACGTTGTTTATAGACAAAAATCTTTATAGTAACATAGGAGTGAATTTGTATGTTTAAAAATCTTATTATATGCCATTTTAAATGTCTATAAGATTCACTGGTATGTTAATTCTCCTTACAAATAATAATAGTAATAATAATAATAATAATAACAATTTTACAAATTAGTTGATTTTGGTGGTTTTTTAAATAGGGACAATTTGAAATAAACTATGCTACATCTCTATCATGGATTGATGTCTACAAACATTTGTTAACTATTTAATTTAGATAGTTACACTATTCAATAATAATAATTCCATTTAAAATTTTTAAGTATATTAATAAATTAGATATATAAATACATCAAAAAAAATGAAGAGTATAAATTAGCTAGTAAATTTACTTTTATAAAAATATAACACTAAAAATGCATTTGCTTCTCTAGTCAACAACATTCTTTGATTCATTCAATTTTTATTTATTTCATGAATCTTTTTTTATTTTATAGAAAATACCTTTTGAGGACAGTTATGAGATAGTCTTGGTTTCTTCTAAGTTAACACGAAAGTCATTGCCATGTTTATAAATAATGGAGGAATGTTTAGTGGAATTTATACCAAAACATTTTGCAAAATTGTTATTTCCTCATATTATTTTATGTATTTGTATTCACATACATTAATGAATTGAGCAAAGACAATACATGATCAATAGTAAAAATAGCATCATGTGATACCTAATATGAAAATAGTTTAGTATTGTTTGATTTATTAGAAGATAATAACGATATAATAAATAGGTGTTTAAAGAATATGTTAATTATGTAAATATTATTAGTAAATAATAAAATAAGAGGTTTGGTAACTTGTCGTGTGTAAATCATGTGTGGAAAAGAAAACACTTTATATTATGAAAAACATGGTGGTGATGTATTTTGAGGAAGTTGTTTTTTAGGCCTAATCTGAAATTTGGATAAAATATGAAAAGTCTAATTTTCTCACTAATTATGCATATAATAGCATGGAAAAGGCTTCGGGAAGGTGTAGAATTAGTGATTGATGTTTTTTAGAGGATAGTTCCTATGTGAAGGAAAATAAACTAATTCTGCTAAATACAAATAATAGATACTTTCTTTTATGCAAGCACCTAGAGATGGTGTGAGGAAGAAGCATGAAGAATTAAAAAAGAAAAGTGGAAATCAAGAACGTGAAGAAGTTATACTAAAGTCTTTAAGGGCATAAAAGAGGGCTACGAGAACTACTGGTAATGAGAAAGTATTCATGTTGGTAAAAGTTAAGGTTAGAAGTATATGCAAAGAAGGAAGGAACTTATAAAAATAGATTTTAAGAACTCATTTATGTTTTGGGTGGGGCCCTCGTGGAACTCACACCACTTTCTTTGTCATCTTGGTGATATTCTTTGCTTGTGCCTTTAATGGGTTATCTTCGATTTCTCCACCTCGCCTTTGTCCTTTAGTCTCTAATTTGTAGGTTCCTTTTCCCTACTTTGGATTCATAGATCCAAAGTCTCACTTCTTCTATTTAAATTTCCACTCGATCATTACAACATATCGGTATGTTGCACCAAGCGAGGAGATGTCCAAGAACTCCATTTCTACCTTCATGTATTTATGTAGAAAGCCACAATACTTGAGTATCAAATGTTACTTGAAATCCTTGATTTCAAACTTTATATGTAGGGTATCAAAAATGATCATGAACTCCAACACCTCTTGGTCCCTTTCATGTCGTATGTGGTCCACTTTATGTACTTATCTTCACAGCTCTCGACATGTTACTATTGTTCGTTGAAAACATCTTGAAAATAATTCAAAGAGGATTTGGTTGAAAATAATGAGGTATCCTCATTTTTTCTTTTCTCATTGTAAGTTTCCCACCAATCCTTATATGGGGGGGAACTTTGAGGAGTGAAAAAGTAATTGTTTCCCTATCGAAAAAATTATGGAAAAAAAGTATCCTTTTAATAAAAATTTAACCATTTATTTAGCCTTCAAATATAGGAACGTAAAATTTAAATTGTACCTTAAAGTGGGAAATGTCATTGAAGTGATTGGTGGATGAATATGCTTCACCTGCTAACACCCGCAAAAGGATCTAGGGAAATTTGTCGATCATCTCATTCTTTCATCACTCAAGGAAGTCTTCGAGAATTTTTTTTAAAGGATTTGTTACTCCGTGATCTGTATTTCTTTCTTCCATGGGAGGTCACTAGGGTCAGCAAGGCTAGTCTTGCAAGGGTTCAACAAGTTCAAGTCGCAAAAGCATACACCCTAACCTAATTGGCGACTTGCACACAAAAGTAGAGATAGATCATGCCTGTATGATACAACTGATACATATTTATGAAGGAATGAAGTGAATTACAAATTTAAAAAAAAAAATAGATACAACGAAAAAAGACTTCATTTGATAAATAGAAACTACTAAAAACTATTTACATGTAGAAAATAAACAAACTCTCTTGTGTGATGGTATCTTATCTCTGAGAAGAGATGTGATGATTACATGCCTTCTAAACTAAATTACGATTACTCTCTGAAGCCTTTTTATTATGAAGAAATAATGAGAAACCCTAAACATCTAGAAACCTAACCCAAGGAAATGAAGCACCAAAAGCTAGTAGGCCCAAATGGGGTTAGTTGGAAGCTTAACTTCCTAGAGTCATAAATTTGGTATATATTTCTTCTCTAGCATCCAAAATAGCTTATTAGAAAGTTATATCCTAGGAAAACATTTTTTGACCACTTTGTGGATGGCATTTTCCCCCCTTTTTCTTGTTTCCCCAAAAACTATTGGTCAGGGCCTCAAAACAATTTTAGAACTTTAGGACTTAAAAAGCTACTAAAAATATAAAGTATGCTAGAAAATACGAAACTGAAAGGAAATCATTTTGGCGGTCCAATTGGAATAGGTAGGTGACCACCAATATCCAACTAGGCTAGTCCTTCCCCTTAGGAAGTAATGGTCCCCATTGCATTTAGTGTGTCGATGAGATGGGGAAACTTCTACTGAAATTGGTCCTCGATGAGTCACTTTTCTTAGTGTAGTATCTTCTTGGATTTAACAGCCAAATAAAGTTGGATACTGTATTGGTGAGTGTTGTTAAGCTATTTTTCCATGACTTGATCAAATGTCACCTATTCAAAACAATCTAGATTGAGGTCGGTTGGTTTCAATTACATAGTAATGTCTCGTGTATCCAAAAATGGTCAAAAGTATGGTTGAAGATGATCAAAATTGAATATAGGGTGCAAGCCAAGGAATGAAGTGATACTTAGCTAAAAATCATTATCACCCATGGCCTTAGTGATTGTGTAACACCCTTATTGAAGTGGTTTAATCTTCTAGTGGGATTTGAAAATGCATTGCTTCTATAGATACAAGCACAACTTGTGGCCCACTTGAAACCTGTGTGGCACCTGATGTTGATCTTGAAATTGTTTCTACGTGGCATTGGATTTATCCAAGATATCATGAACCTGCTGGTGGATGTGATGGGACCATTCAATAAACCTAGAGGCTTTATCATCTTCGGATTTAATATGTATATATTTCTCTTATTTAGTCACAAGAGGCATTTCAACATCAATGGGGCACAATGTTTGAAATATCGACCCACTTTAAAGGGGCTATGTCTAATCAATCTATGGAGATATTTATTATAGATATGATGTAAATAGTGAAGATCCTCATCCCATGTTCATGGGTTCTAGGAGTTTTACATAAGTAGTATGTGCATTATCATCATGTTGGCAACATCTATTTTCCCACTAGTCTGATGATTAAATGCAGTTGACTTGGTGAGAATCATGTCTAACTATGACTAGAGGCTCAGCCCGAATGTGCTCATGAGCATGCTATCTCGATTTGATATAATGGTTTTTGGAATCCAAAAATGTAGCCACACTCATTCGAAGAAGTGCTTGGAAATTTCTTCTGTTGTAATACTCTTCTTGCAAGAAATCATTATAGCCATCTTAGAAAATTTATTAATGGCCACAAATATATAGTTGTTACCATGCTTGGTAGAAAGAAGGCCATACATATAGCCCAAGGAGATGGATTTCCAAGGATGGATAGTAGTAGGTGGAGGAGTGCCAAAACATTTCTTCTTAATGGCTAGCTTGGTGATTACATATGTAGTGCATGATATGATATATTTTCCAACACCCTATTAGTGTTTTGGAAAATAAAAATTCTTCTGTAATACTTCCATTGTTTTCTCCAAACAAAACTTTCTTATGACACGACTTTATTGCACCTCACAAATCCGATTGCCATGCTCACTTGAAGGAACACAAAGGTGCCCTAGGTAGAACAAAAATCCATCGTATAGGTGGAATTCTAGTACCTTCTTAGAATCTATCAACATATACTATGTAGTGGCCAATTATGAATCGTTTATGTATAATTCTGACCATATTGAAGTCTTCTACCCATAATAATTGCAAACAATGGTGAGTGCAATAATAAGTGGCCAATTGAGATAATATACACTATTATTGGTGCTTCCATTCTTATATTTAATTTTCAAATGTAATTGTTGCAGATATGTGGACCATTTCTAATGTCGATCATTCTACCAAAGGTCATGCTACCTCTTCCTTATTTTTATACCTCTTCTACAAAATTGTATCTTCTGTCAACTCTACATGAGGATCTCATGCCAAACGCTCCATAGAAGGTAGGAATTTTCATCTTCCTGATCTAGAATGTAAGGCTCATTGAGTTTCATATTTTCTACCTTCACAACTGAGTAAACTTGCATATACAACGGTAAACATACTAGACATGGATTATCACTAACCTTTTTGAGTATGTCGAAGGTACCATATCTCATATCCTTGATTTTCTTACCAAACCCCTACAACCTCTCCTTGTTCAACTACATCCATACTCTGCCTCCCTCCTTGAGTGATTTCTCTGTTCTATGTTGATCCTGCCTAACCTTATATTTATCTAGAAACATCTACATTGTCTCTTGTAAATATAAATGGATCTACTTGATCTTATCTATAAAATTTTCAAACAAACCCCCATTAAAAGTCATGACAATGTAATTTTTGGAGGCAGTTTTTGATAACCCCCCCACCCCTCGCCCCCCGCCAAAAAAAAATCATTAGAATTAAACTTCCAGAGGTGGTTGTTAAATGACAACATCCAAATATTCAATTCTCATGAATTTTTGGGGAGGGGGTATTTTGGTATATTGAACAACGAAATGGGAAATAAGGGTATCATGGATGGGTTTACGTGAGAGGTTCAATCATGGCTTCGTAATATTTATATTCTTACCATTAGAGAATGAGAAAAGGCTATAAGACCTCATGACATAATGGATAGGGTCCCTAGATAGAAGCAAATGAAATAAATTGATAGGAGAAACCTCAATAGTTGTGATAATGTGATTAGGCGCCCATTATCAGAACCCATAAGCCTTTAATCCATACCCACTAAATTCCCTATCCCCTTAACCCCCAAGCCATAATCCCTTAACCCCTACACTTATAATTCATAACCCAATAACCCCTTGTTCCTTTAAAACCTTAGCCACTAACCGCTTAATCCTTACCCCATAACTTAGAATATTTAAGCCACCCTTAAAAGTCATTACAATTAAAATTTTACACACAGTTATTAAATGACCACCTCTAAATGTTCAACTCTTATGAATTTTAGGGATGGAGGATGTTTTGGTTTATTGAACAATGCAAGGGGATATAAGCATAGAAAGGATGAGAAGAAATGAGAGGTTTGAGCATGGTTTAGCGATATCTATATTCCTAGAATTAGAGATTGAGAATGGACCTTAATTCCTCAATGCATAAGGGCTAGGGGACTTAGAGGGAAGGCTATGAGAGAAATTTATAGGGGAACCCCAAATAGTTGTTACAACAGGACTAGAGGCCCCACTGTTAGAACCAATAAACCCTTAACCCATAAACACTAAATTCACAATCTCTTTAATGCCAAAGCCATAATCTCTTAACCCCTACACTCATAACTCATAACCCATTAACTCCTTAATCTCTTAAACCCTGAGCCATTAACCTCTTAACCCATAACCCTTACTTGAGAATCCGTGAACCCCCTAAGCACTAAACCATTATCCTGATAAACCTTGACCCTTAACACCTAACCTCTTAATCTATTGACACCTAAACGCCATAACCCATTGACACCCCTAAGCCCTTGGTGCTTAACCCTTAACCCTTGAAGCTCTTAACCACTGAGGCATTAACCTCTAACCGATATATCCCCTAAACCTCGGCCCCTAGTCCCTCAACACCCTAACCTGTAAACCCCCTAATACCTAACACCTTACACTTTACCCATTACCATTAACCCCTTACTCTTAAAACCCTTAACTCCTGGAACCCCTAAACCTTTCCCCTAAACCATGGGTGCTGAAAGACTAATCTTCTTGGTCATATTTTTACCCTTTACCCTTAACCCCCGACTCTTAAACCCCTTAACTCCTAGAACCTGTAATCCTTCCTCCCAAAACATGGGTGCACCAACACTAATCTTCTTGGTTTTCAGCTCACATGCTACTACCTTTTCTGATGGTTCATGCCATCCCTCAACCACATTAAAGGTTTTTCTTTAAACTTATCATCGACCTCTTAAATTTAAATAAATCCCCATTTTCACTACTTTGGCATGCGTAAAGCCCCCTTTAGTTTGTGTCTAGTGATTTGTTGAATTTATGGTGATCATATTGATAGTTTTGGTGTGTGTAATTTCCACCGACAATGCCAAAGAAAACTTTTAGTAAGCCAAATTAATTTCTTTGTGAAACCATCATTTTTATAATCTTTGCATGAAAATGATGGAAAATGATTGAGCAGACATATCTATATAGCATGTGGAGCAACCTAAAATTAATTGTCTCAATTATTGCAATTGTCACATGGAACCTACAAGTATCATTGAGCCTGGAACCTATTTCTTCATGTGGAACCTATTGGTGTGAATCCTTGCATAGATCCATGGATTTGTGAATTCCTACATTGGAGGAGAAGCATTAAACACGCCTGTTCTAGACCATCATTAAATACCTACTTGAGGAGCCACCATCTAGTGTGGAGTGACCAACGTGTGAACCACTTGGGTATAGAAATCTAACAGCATTGAAAACAATATGTGAAGTGGCCAACAAGATGGAAAGCCACCAACATGGAGGAGTCTACGGTGAACTAAGATAAAAGAATAACATAAAGAGAAGATAATAAAACTATAAGAATATCACAAGTAGATGTCAATGTAAGAAAATATTTCTTGCCTTTAGATTTTCTAAAACCACATTTCATGGTTTGATGACTTCCACTTTCAAACACTTGCTTCGAAAACTTGTGTTAATATTTCTTGATGGTATACTAATCTACAACAAACCTTGGAAATATCATGTTCAACCTATTTATAGGGTGCTCAAATTATTGGAGGAGAAACAATTGTATGAAAAACCCTCCAAATGTTTCTATGGATTACAAGAAGTGGAATATTTGGGTCATATTGTATATCATGGGGGCTTTAATGTAGACCCTAAAAATTAAAGTCATTAAGGAATGGAAAATCCCCATAAGTGTTAGCATATTCGAGGATTTATCGAGTTAGTAGGGTATTATCGCATGTTTGTTAACAATTATAGGAAAATAACAATGTCTCTCACAATATTATTGAAGAAAAATGATTTTTTTATCACTCCAGAAGAAACTAAGTCCTTTGAACATCTTAGATAGGTAATGTACCCCGCTTTGGTCTTAGCTACACCAGACTTAAAAAAACCTTTATTGTGGAATGTCATGCCCAAAGAAATGAAATTAGTGTTATTTTAATGTAAGAACATAGACCCATTGCTTTCAAAATTCATCTAATAAAGGGAAAGTATTTACACAAACTTATTTATGTGAAGGAAAAGTTTACAATACTGCATGACATAAAGAAAGTGTGCCCGTATCTAATTGGAAGACGCTTGAAGGTAAAATTGGATCATAATATTCTTAAATACTTCTTGGAACAATGTTTAGTCTCAGGAGAGTAGAAAAAATGGGTCACAAGGATGTTGGGTTATGAATTTGATATCATCCACAAAAGGGGAAGAAAAATGTTATTGATAATGTACTATCATGAAGGGATGAGGATGTATAGGCATTTTCCTATGTCATTTCTATTATATAACTTGATGGATAACTAAAGCAAGGTATGAATTAAAGAATTGTGAGGAGGTTTGGGAACACATGCAAAAGTTGTAGAAAGATCAGAGTGCATCTTATCCATTTATCTAGAAAAATGATTCGTTGTGGTACAAATATTGCTTATATATATGTAAGAACTCCCAACTCAAACAAAAGGTTATTTATAAATTACACTCCTCTCATACAGAATGGCATTTATGATTTTTTAAAACTTACCACAAGGTGAAGAAGTATTTTTTTTAGATACCCTTAAATCTCGTATTCAGAGGTTTCTGTTAGAATTTTTGGTTTTCCAACAAAATAAAGTTGAGACAATTAAGAACCTGGATCTTTTATAACCATTAGCCACTCCAAGTTAGCATTGAGACGAGGTATTAATGGATTTTGTGAGATTTTTACCCAAGTTTGAAGGAAAGAGTGTCATCAAGGTGTTAATTGATAGATTTATCCAGTATGCATAATTTTGTGCATTATCTCATCCTTTTAAAATTAGTATAATAGCTACTACATTTGTGGAAATAGTTCAAATTCTACATGAAAACCAAAGATTGCAAGTGGCATGGATCCCATTTTCACTGAAAATTTTTGGACAATATTATTTTCTTGCATTGTTACTCAACTAGCTCATAGATCATCTTATCATCATTAATATGATGGGAATATTGAGACAATGAGCAAATGTTTGGAAGGATATCTTCATTGGTTTGTATGTGATAAATAAATACAATGGGAAAACGGGTTACCTCTAGTAAAATGGTGGTATAGCACTTCGTTCCATACCACATAAAAAATGACCCCATTTATGGCACTTTATGGGTAACATCCACTATCCATTACATCATTTTTAAGAGACAACTCTAAGGTTCAAGTAGTGGAAGATCACAATGAGAGTCAACAACAAGTTCTCCAACTCTTAAAGGATAACCTAACACTGGTGTAGAATCGAATGAAAGAATAGGAAAATCACCATTGCAATGCAATTACTTTTGATTTGGATGATGGGGTATTTTTACGACTAGTATTCCCTAAAGCAAGATAAGAAGTATAATAAATTATCACCCAAGTTATATGGTCATTACAAGGTGTTCCAAAATATCGGTATCATGACATACAAAGTGGAGCGACTTGCATCTTCATAAGTATGCACAACATTTCATGTTTCATAATTAAAGAAGGTTATAGGTGACAATATACCAATTCAAATAATCTTACTAGAACTTCACAAGAAAGCAAAAATCATATTCGAGCCTGAAGAAATCACAAAAACAAGAATTTGAAATTTATAAAATATATCAATTTTAGAGTATCTCATTAAGTTGAAGAACTTAATTGTTGGCGATTCAACATGGGGGGGTGATTATTTTATACATAAGCAACTAGAGCTACTCAAGCATTGATGAAAACACCTTCTGAAGTAAAGGGGCATATCAGGTCCCTATAATTATAGTGTATCCCGCATACTATTGTTCTAGTGCCCCAAAGAAGTCTATTATTGTTATTTTTGTTCCCTTACATTATTGTTGTCATGTAGGACCTAATTATATTTTGAACCTTAAGACTCCTATATATACGAAGGAGGTCTTGTCATTTGAATCATCCAAGAATTGTTCATTTATGGGATCTAAAGGGAGGTTCCCCCCTAAAAGTGGCTTATTATCTAGTCATTGATATGTCTCTACTTACGTTTTTGTGCTATTTTTGATCTACATAATTGAGGCATCGAACTTTAAATGATGCAAGCATTGGAATTTTGTAGGCGACAACCTTATTAGGGCACAAACCTATGATTGCTATAGGAAATAATTGGATTAAAGAACCAAACTCTTAATGATGCAAGCATTGGCATACTGTAGGCGACAACCTGATTAGGGCACAAACCTCTGATTGCTATAGGAAATAATTGGATTAAGGAACCAAACTCTTAATGATGTAGGAAGAAGCTTGATTGAGGTACCAACCTCAGTGCAGGTACTCACATCCTTTTTCAATCTGTTGTGGCCCACTTTTCACAATATCTTTGACTATATCCACAAGCATCACAAATAATGTAATTCTTCCGAAACATATCATATCCCTATTGTCACAACATTGTTCATTAAGTTACCATAAACTTCTCATGAAGTTATTGCTAGTGTTGTCATACCCTATTCATCAATCAACCTATTCATCACAACAACCTATTCAACTATCTAGTACAATAACACCTTTTCTAGATGCCGTTTTGCTCATATATAAAAAACTTGCTCATAAACCCTAAAAATGTTCATTATCCCCAAAACAAAAATTATAGCTTTGTATCATCATGAATGAATGTTCAGATTCTTCCTAACCAATAGAAAGATCACAATCGAGTTTTGATAATTTCCCCTTTCCAAAATCTAATTTGGTTTGAAAGTCACCCCAAAAGCCATATAGAACCATAAAATCAATTAAGTGCTCAACAAAATGACCCTTTCAGTGAATGTTCTAGAAAATGAACTTTTCTTGAGAGCCTTTCTAAAAAATTCTCCTTTATTGTCTATGTAACTCTTTGACAAAATGTATTTTGTGTAAAAAAAAATAATAAAAAAATACTTTATGTTGATTAAATTCAAACATATAACCTCCACCAACTCAAGAATTGTCAAAACCATTTTGTCCTTTGCGCAGCCAACGGAGAGTGAAATTGTTGTCAAAGCAATAAATAACATGATCATTTCATTTGGGTGATCAATCAAAATAGAGAGAAAATCCTTGCACCTTCTAACAATCAATAGAGATAATGACCTATGCCTTGCGGTAAAGAACACAACGTATTGATATCAGAAACCAACAAAACATAGCGTATGGCTTATTCGTATGAGAAACCAACACATTAGAGCCTATTGTTTTCTCGTTTGGGGGAATAAAAGAATAGAGCGAGTGAAATTATACCTTACATTGACCAACACACAAGGCTCACAACCTATATCACATCCTACATTGATCCGTCATGCAAATAGACAATGATTCCTCAGGCCAAAAACACAGGAGAGAAAAGTCACTTCTTGATGTCTCTCATCGGATAGGTCCTTCAAAGATTAAAAGAACACCACATTGAATTTGATACCCTCCTATACATAAGTGTGAGAGAATATTATACTGCTTGATGCTAACACAAATTTGAGTTTTGATATGCAATACATGTTGAGGAATCTCCATGTGCTCTCGCTATGCGGCCTAGTCCTACAGTCCATGGAAAATATGATGTTGACGCCATCATGATGTCACCCTTTGTAGGTTGTGTGCCCTAAATAGGCCATGTTTCACTCAAGATCAATCTATTTGACTAACCAAACTATACAATCACAATGCCATGTGGTGTTTTTCCCTCATTGCAGTGGTCAACCTCAAATTGACACATCTTCTTATCTTGGAGGATTTTGATCAAGTGTCATATTGTATTAGAAAGTTCATGGACATGACTCTCGAACAATTCCATCCATAGCCCCTTTTAAACACCATAAATTCTACAAAAACTCAATATACTTCCAGTCACACTAACCCCCATTGAGCATGATGTTGTCAAGATATCAAACTTATCTAGGAGACGACACTCAAACCATGTCATATACATATTCATTTGACTTCTAGTTTGACATCAATGACATGTTTTCATCAATGACAACACTATGTCCAACACAAATAGGATAATCATTTATAGTCCTTGTAACCATAAATAAGAGAGCTTCCATAAATAATAACATCATCATAAGCAACATGAGAGCAATAACCAAGGACAAATGTACATTATTGTTCGTTTCTATGCCAAATGGCATCACACTATTTAATTTTATGCTTTTGGAAACCTCTAATATAGTGAATAAATCTTTAATGCATTGATTAATGGAAAAATTTATTGCTAGTAAATATTTTAGATAATCAGATTTATGAAACATAACTTATGGTCTATTTCAAGTCCAGTTAAACAATTTATTGTATGCACATAATAAATCATGGACGTGCATGGATTCTCTATAAATACATAATAAATAAAGGGACAAGTAGAGGAGGATCACACCTTTTGGATTTGAAGTGATTAATAGACTAGAATTTCAAGTAGCATCAAACCTAATTATAATATTAACCATGAAGAGAGTCTACATTCGTAGAACACATGTAGAAAACATATAGAAAAGCTCAAAAGTGGCGTAAGGAATTTATGGTCACAAATAGTTATGTTAAATATTAGGCTATATGGTAGCCTTGATAAATGTAGTTACAAAAAGGGATTAATATTCAAAATATATCATTGATAAATTCTAATGCAGTAATTGAAAGAAAATATTTCTGATTCCATGCTAGAGAAAGTTACCAAAGCGTGACCAATCAAAATGTCAAGAATATATCGAACTCAATTGTGTCAAAATCAATGTCATGTGACAAATCAAATTTGTTAATTTCTCTTTTGGATTCTAGCTTAACTAAGTTGTGATTTGATTGATATGTACTATTTCATATGTGGATGTTTTATAATTATAAGAACATGCTTTTGGTGTTAGACTAAAGAAATAAACATAGTTATTTTTATGCCTATAGTGAATAGAACATTGACTTCCACATAGAAATCCTTATTATTCATCTTTACTTCATGTCATGATGTTAATATTCCTAGTAAAAATTTGAGGGAAAAATTGAATCTCATTACTAGAGATCTTGTCATGATGTTAATATTCCTAGTAAACATTTGAGGGAAAAATTGAATCTTATTACTAGAAATCTTAAAGTATAGTGTGAAGAAATAAGATATCATGCAAGATATTGAATATATTGATATTAAGTATATAAATGATTAATAACATTTTCCATACTTACATGAGTTAATGAATTGATATATATATATATATATTCATAAATTTTTAGTTCTTTTACCACTAAAAAGAAGAGAGCATATATATTTTGTTTCTACCATACTTAAACTTGAAATATAATGTATGTAAATATTATGAGAGAAATGTATGAACCTTCCACTCATCTCCGTTATTATCCTCCATTCACATAGACCAAAGCCACTTAGCACGATTCTAACAAATGGAATACAACTTTATCTTCGAATATCATTAAATATTTAATTTCCCTGGCTACTCTCATCTTAGTAGAAAACTAAAGCATTTTTAAGTAGCAATTTCGATTAAAGTGGTGGAAGGCGTATGATGTCATTCATTAAGGTGGTGAAGATACATATGGTGTCTATCTTGTTGTTATGTTGTTATGCATGAGTAGAGGAATCAGCATTATATTAGTATGAAGGACTTGGGACATGGTGACTGGCTTGCTGAGTAACAATGACAACTGAAGCCAAGAGTTGTGATGATGTCGACGAGGATAGTCACCTCAAGGTGATCGGTTAACAAAAGCAGGAAGATAAATGATTTTATGTGTTGCTCCCATTATGATTTTTATTAATACTACTAAATGATAAATGGATATACATAAAATGATATTTATTCTTGCTAATGATTAGCGTGAGATCCTATAACAACAATACTCTACCTGCACGAAAGAAAAAAAAACGGGCCCACGACCAACATCATATGTATGCATAGAGGGAAGGGATCCATGTGCAGCGAGAATCTGTCCTTGGTTCAAGAGCCAATTAATTTCCTGCTATATTTAAAGAATTGAGTGTGAGGAGCTACTAAATTGGGAAACCGGACTCCTCCTACTGCGATATTAATATGATGTGCGGACGCGTGCTTGCCAGAATCAATGGAGCTCTCACAATTCCTCAGTAACTCCGCCTTGCCACTGGACATAGCTTGCTCCTGCTGCTTCGAATTTGCAGTGCAACATCCAGGAGTTGGAGCATGTATTGGGCACTGAGGTGCAGCTGGAGGACACCTAGAAGCAGCAACAACCAAATGTAAGGGCTTTACCTTAAACAACGTGCACATAAGTAGGGCAACCAGAATAACAGACACATCAGTTATCATTTTCCTGGGGAATGGCATCATCGTTTTAATAAATGAATCTTCAGCTGCTTGATGGGTTCGGTTAAATTATTGATGCTGGATAATGAGAGTTATGAAAAGGGGATTTGTAATTGCAGATCAAATATTTGGTGGATGCATACAATACATTACTCTTAATCACACGGAGAGGTCATCTATTCTATAAATACAAGACGGAGAGGGGGAGGAGCGGAAGCAGACACGATTTTTTTAGATGTTAAATGGTCAATCAATCTGGTTATTGAATTGAATTCAAATTAGTTGTAACGTCGACCATTGACAGATCCTTCGTTCGTGGAGGAGACGGTAAGAGAACTTTGTGGGTTGAATGCGTGCACACAGCGAGGAATAGTAATGGGAGTAGTCTATCTAGGCGTTAGAATGGCCCGTTTTCCGGGACGATCAGAAAATCGTCAGGCTCTGGCCACGGGAATGTCTCCGCCCTCAGCCACCGTGCTAGCTTCCCCACCCTCTTTCTCCACGGAGTTGTCTATAATGCGACTTTTTGGAGATTCCGGTGACGGAATCCGGCGGAAGAAATGAGGTTAAATCTTGATTTTTAGTAGTTAAAATGGTTTTTTAACTGCATATTTGGATTGAGCGCCCTGAAAAACCCTTGGGAGTCATTGATTGTGCAGAAACTAGCTATCAAACTTGAGATTCCAATGAATTGCTGCCGGATTTTGACCGGAAAAATCCGCCAGAAAGACTTTCAAAAAGTCGCGTTATAGACCACTGCCTTCTCCACCACCCTCCCCTGGCACTTCTAACATTCCCTGCCAGTCTCTGATAGATAAATCGGGAGCAGATCGGCGCTGGAGGGCCTAACATCCCCTGACAGTCCCCGATCGAGCTATTGCAGCCGGGGTATTGTTCCGCGGAGCCATTCTTATTAGGTTCCCGTCGTCCCGGTCTGATCGCTCCACGATCCGCGCTGTCTCGAGCATTTCTGTTTGAATTGGCCCGTTTCTGCGATTGCACGGCCCAGAAAAAATCCCACCAATACGATCGACACAACAATTTGGCACATTCCTTACCACCTGCGAGTGATTCTTCAGTTTTCATCATAGCGTCGTTTATTCTCTCTGTTTCTTTCTTGTCTAGTCATGCAGAGTTCTGAACCTGCATGTCGACAAAGTGGGTAAAATAAGCACAGAGGTCTTGGTTGGGCCTCAAGTCCTACAACATTGGGAGCCTTTCTTTCCTTGGGTATTTTTTTATGACTGGTAAATGAATTGTTACTGTACCAAGCAACCATAAACATGATACATCCTAATAAGATGTTACTAATGCTTGAACATATCTGGCTGCCTTTGAACAAAAGTGTGATGCTTCATTTCTATGGCTTGTGTAGGAAACAACTTACAGGCATTCACTGTGACAAAGATATGTGATGTCTTCTTGTTTTGCAGTGTCTAATGGTGGAAAACAGCGTTTATAGAGGTCTTGTAAGGTAGGACCTATTTATAACTTTATCAGGACAATGTAAGAAAAGCTTAAAGTGATCTAACAATGGCAAAAATGTTTAGGGAAGTGCCTTTATTCAGCCAAATCCTTCGAGAGATGCCTGGGAGTATTCCCTCAAATACTGAAATATCACTGTACCAAACAACCATACAAACCAGTTAAAGTCCCAACTGTCCTTACTTATTTGGAACACAAATCTGGTTAAATTTACCTATACTCTGACACAATATTCAATTTGATACATAAAGAAAAAATTATATAAAAATGAACAATGAAACACACATTTCGTTTGGGACACAAATCAGAACCTACCTCCAACAATTCATAAATAACTTGCTGCACACTGTGCAATGAAATGTCTCACCATATAACATTTGCTTTGAGGAGATAATTTCAGATCGATTCCTTGAATGAAGCATTCATTTGGGTTTTCTACAGAAAAAACATTATCCAATTGAACAAAGTGTCAAGAAGACATGCACAGGATATCAGATTTACCATTTGTTTGGAACAACACAACCTGCGTCCAACTGTTTCATAAACCATTTACTGGACACTGCAATGAGATGTCTTACCATATGACCTTTGCTTTGTGGAGGATAACTTCATATTCACTGAATGAAGAAAATCCACTTGGGGTTTTAGAGAAGAAAATATAATCCAATTAACAAGCAGAATTGCATAGGATATCTGGCATTTCCCATTTGTTTGGAACACAACGTGCCTGTAATCAGATGTCTTACGATATAACATTTGCTTTGTAGAAGATAACTTCATATTCACTGAATGAAGAAAATTTACCTGGGTAAAAATTCACTTGGGTTTTTAAAGTTTTTAAAGAAGAAAATATAATCCAATTAACAAGAAGACATGCAAGGATATCTGGCATTTCCCACTTGTATTTCCCACTTGTATGGAGCACAACCTGCTTGCAATGAGATGTATTACCATATAACATTTGCTTTGTAGAAGATAACTTCCTATTTAATGAATGAAGAAAATTCACTTGGCTTTTTAGAAAAGAAAATATACCAAGTAACAAGTAAACATGCATGGGATATCTGGCATTTCGCATTCGTTTGGAACGAAACGTGCCTTCAATGAGATATCTTACCATATATAACATGTGCTTTGTAGAAGGTAATTTCATATTCACTGAATGAAGAAAATTCACCTTGGTAAAAGTTCACTAGGGCTTTTGGACAACGTGCCTGCAATGAGATGCCTTACCATATAACATTTGCTTCGTAGAAGATACCTTGATATTCATTGAATGAAGAAATTCACTTGGGTTTTTAAAGAAGAAAATATAGTCCAACTAACAACCAGACATGCATAGGATACCTGGCATTTCCCCTTTGATTGGAACACAACGTGCCTGCAATGAGATGCCTTACCATATTACGTTTGCTTCGTAGAAGATAACTTGATATTCACTGAATGGAGAAATTCACTTAGGCAATGTTTCTGTATTTTCTCACGTAATTGGTCTAATACTACAGACTAAGCTGTAACAATGTTGTATACACACCACAATTTGGGAATGAATTAGTGTTTTGGACATCAACCTAAATTGTTCTTCAAATATATTCTCAAATGTTAGATCTGTTATATGATCAAAAAAAATCTAATTTTATTTACGGTGTTCATATTTAAGAAAGAAGCTCTTGGGTTCATAGCATCTTGACTTGCAGTTTTTTGAACCTGTTGCTTTTGAACCAAGTCAACCTGCAATGTGCATTCTTAGTTATTCTAATGCTTCAATTATGAACTCTGTTACCAATTGCACAACCAACTTTTCCATGAGTTCTAAAAACATGAAGCAAACAAGACACAAATCAAATCCCTTATTTGGAATTTTGAAGCCTGATTTGGTATTTTTGAAGAAGATTACAAACATGCCCATGCCCAGGTCTGATACCACTTGAAAGCTTGGTATTGAATATTCAAGTGTCAATGTTTGATACATTGGATGCTTGTGTGAATTTATTATCTTTCCATCATGGATCTGCATATCATATCTTTGTTTAGATCGACATAATGAATCACTTATAGAGGCTATAATTTCTTTCTTCTCCTTGTAAACAAATAAACCCTTACATCCATACCAACCAATACATTATGCATCCTCTCCATACTCTATAACATTCAATGCTTACATAAATACAAGTTTGTAGTTTTATAAAGTACACAAATAAAAAATATGTCCATACCAACCAACACATTTGTCTCCTTTACATAAGAAATCATGGTGTTGTCCATGCTTTTGATGCCTTCCTCCTGTCATTTGTGTTGTAGATGATCCATCCTCTTGTCAATTAATGACTTGAGCCACTAACTTGACACTGCTTCATTGTGCACTATGACATTTTTATCTAACTTCTTCGGAAAATGAGGAACTGATGTATACAAGCACTGTATATGCAGAGTATACAAGCACTGTATACAAGCACTGTATATGCAGAGTTTAGGGCATTAGTGGCTTTATAACTTATGCTACAAACAAATGACAAAAAACAAATTTAGGGAAGAAAAATTTGGCTGTAAGTTCTAATAATCAAAAGCAAATAGTTTCTATTCTATTTTCTCAGTGATATCATATCATAGTCTTGGGGATAAATAAAAGGTGTATATGATGCACTGTGATCCATGCTTTAATCATAACATTATATTGATCTAGTAGATGTTTTAAGATGTCTGTAAATTTATCTCGAGTTCAAGAAACTATTCATGTTACTTGATAAGGGGTAAAAAGGATGGAGCTATGTTTGAACATAACTGGGGTTTAATACACTCAGAAAATCGAATTGCAGTATATTTCAGTGATACCATGCGTGGCAATGAAATGATATAGATTTTGTAGTAAAATTCACAATTCCAGCATGCATAACCAAAACAAAATTTGAAGATACTGAGCTCTGTGTATCAATAGTTTTCATCTATTACATTATAACATACACTTCTGTTGACCCACTTCACAAGCTTCCCCTCATCATAGTGACAGAGTAAGCTTCAGGACAGGGACATGCAAGTTCCTGATTCTGAGCTTAGGTCAGGTCCTGCCTCTGTCTACAAGGAAAAGTTCTTACTTGAGTGACATTGTAATTGCCATGATTTTGGGATCACCTCCATTCCTTCACTCAGATCAATCATAGCAGCATAAAGTAAGTTTGAAGACCTCTGGAAACTTACTCTGTCCCTTGATGAGAGGAAGTTTGCAAGTATATAGGATTTGATTTGTTAGAAGAATTCCAATGTTTTTGGCATCCCATCGGGCATGAACGTTTTTCCCAGTCAGTAGTGGAGCTTTTCACCTCGGCAGTCTGAGTGTTGGATGTGAAGGTGGAGGCATTCAATTCTACTGTACTATGATTTCATTTCCTAGGATGGTGCCCGTGTGCTTCTAAGTTACAACGATCCTAGTCTAATAGCAAGATGGATCAAATTAGGTGATCCTTTTTCAGATTTACAAGATCTAAATTTTGTCACTAATTAGGCAAGCAACTCCTACAAGTAGACACTTGGAATTTCCCCCTCAAATTTTGTAACTAGAAGATAGAGCCAGCTGCACCACTAGCTTCAGTTGTGTGAAGCTATGAAAAGAATCCTAAATTTAAGGCCACTCTGTATATCAAGACTATCTATTTAAATAACAATTGGAACGACTTACATTTTCTTTGAGATTTGGGAGCCTTTTCTCCTTTTGCAAAGCCAAAGAAAAAAAATCTAGTTTTACAGGTTAACTCCCAAGTAATTAAAGGTATTCCCCTGGTCAATGTGATTCCTTTCTTAAAGAGGTAGAAAGGTGACCAATGCCTATTCTCTAGGCCATTCTACAACATGGGCACCTAATAAGCAGGGACAAGCATTTGAACCATGGTTATCACAAACTCAAAATCAAAGTTAATTTATTTTCTGACCATATAGTAGAATAAAGTCTACAGTGCCCATGTTAATTGATTGATTGGATAGAATCCTTACCAAACTGTCACTTCACATTTTTAAAGACAATGGAAAGCTGCAAAAGAAAGAAGCTCACATTTGAAGGAATATATTTGTGTGTCTCTGCAATTAGATCCCACTGTTTTCTTGTCTCCCTTGAGAAGGGATCTGCAGATGTACTATGTAAATTTCTTTATAATGCAAGCATTTTATAAAGGCAACGCTTGTTCTCAATACGTGTAAGGTAATCATCTTGAATTTTTTTATAAATTTCGATCTTCACAAAGGACAAGTGAAAACCAATTCTACATGGAAATTGAGTTACAGAAACTTTACAAAATATAAATCAAATTCCATAATTATATAAGTTCAGTAGATCCCTTCTGCATACAAAACACATATTTCTTTGCAATCAGCACTGAGTGTTTTCTTGTCTGCTCTGAGAAAGGGATCTACTAATGTAATATGCATTTTTTTTTTAATAGCACAAGCATTAAAAAAACGCAACATCCTTTTTTTTAATATTAATAAAAAAATCGCTTGAACCTTTTATAAATCTCAATATTTACAAAGATTAGTCAAGCCAAATTTTACACAGATGAGATGAACCAAATTCAGCCCAGCCAAATTTTAGATATGAAGAACAGTGAGGTGAAATAACTTCACAGTATAAACCAAATTCTATAATTTTATAAGTTCAGTGGATCTCCTTAGTGAACCTATTTTACAAGTCACAGCAACCATGCGAGACATTAAATCTTTCTCAATAAGCACGCAAGACATGAAATCTTTCTTTACAAGCAGAATCGATTGCTTTTTTGTCTGCCTTGCCAAAAAAAATTGCACTGTAACCTGCGTTTTTAATGAGACAAGCATTAAAAAGAGAACGTCCCTTTCTTTTATATCATTAAGATAATCATCTATAATATTTTATAAATCTCAATCCTCACGAGGTATAATTCAAAACCTGCACATGAAGATGCTCTAAAATGAGTAGCGTTCCTTTTTTATATCTTCAAGGTAATCATCCATAATTTTTTGTGTGTCAATCTTTACACAGTAAATCTACTCAAACTTTGCAAATGGAAATGAGCCAAAATCTACATATAGAGCACAGTGAGTTGAAAAATATTGAACCCAATAGAGCTCCACTGTTGATTCTGTGAGCCCTGGAATTTGGACATATAATGGTCAACAGACTCACTGTTGATTCCGTGAGCCATGGAATTTAGACTTATAATGGTCAAGACATTTTGACCCTAGCGTGACCTTTTAATTTATTACCATGAATGTGAAAAATTTGTTTCTTGTACAAATTATGAAAACAGAACGCTACAGAAGGCTGATTTTGTGATTAACCCCAAAAAATCTCTTAGAAGATTAGTCCTATTTTGATAGCAAAACCACAGAAAACAGTGACACAGGCTGTCAATTTGTAAGCATGTATAGAAGCCAGCTTTTTGCCTTTGTTAAAAGGCTGTAGGTGTTTCCCAAGTCAAAACCTTGGCTTTAGCTATTTCCCAAATCAAAACCCTGTCTTTAGCTGTTTCCCAAGTCATAACCCTACCCTTGTGGCCAAGCTATTTGATCATTTTTTTTGCTCTCCAATGTTCAAATCCAAATAGCCTGCATCGTGCATGAGCATATCCAAAGGCCATGTTGAATTAAGGGCAGTATAGATTTTGAGCAATATCCAGGGCTTCAAATTTCAACCCTCCTGCTGCTTTCATAGGGGAGAGAACAAGGAAATCTAACCCTGCCTCCTTAAATGAGAACAAAAATGCCTGAACTAAAAATTCAACAAAATAAGCACTTCATTTAAAGTGGGAAACCAAAAGAGAGAATGTTTCCTAACTTCTTTTCCAGTGATGTCCAGATCATGTATAGATTATGCTGTTATTCACTAAAAGTTCAACATAATAAGCACTCCATTTAAAGTGGGAAACCAAAAGACAGAATGTTTCATAACTTCTTTTCCAGTAATGTCCAGATCATGTATAGAATTATGCTATTATTCATTGGATAGAGTCCTTGACCATCAATAATAATTGAAATTTTACTGTCATGAAATGCCTTTAAATACAGACGTAGAAAACAAACATCCAAAAGAATGAATTTTCCAAAACTGAAGGGTAAAATAATTGGAATTGAATTTTCTAGAAGGTGCAATTTCATTTTGCAAAGCCATCTTTAAGGACTACAATTTGACACTATACATTGTCTTTGTGCAGAACAGCTAAAAAGGATTTGAAGATCCACCATTTCAAAGTGGAACAAGATTATTCAATCCATTACATTAACAAAGTTTGAGAATAGTTCAACTCGGAGACAGTCATGCTACCTATCAAATTCAACAATAGTGCAACTACTAGTAGAAAATGAAGAGTGGTATTCTTCCATCCATTTTTTCACTTGAACAGAACAAAATGGCTTCCGAAACATCTTTAACACAACTTTGGAGGCCCTTTAACAAAGGATGACCGGACAAAGAGCACTGTACATGCTTGGATACAAAAGAAGAAAACATGATTTCCTTGGTCTGCCCTCCTCATTGATATTGAAATCTGCACGAGCTTCCATGTCCCAATTTTGTAGCTCCTGGATGAATAG
This sequence comes from Pinus taeda, assembly GCA_000404065.3. Lineage (NCBI taxonomy): Eukaryota > Viridiplantae > Streptophyta > Pinopsida > Pinales > Pinaceae > Pinus > Pinus taeda. The sequence continues at coordinate 311,065 of APFE031614512.1, read as the reverse complement.
GGGCACACTAGAAGAATACCAACGATTATCAGGACAGCGGTGAAGAGCGTTTGTATAGAGTTTGAAGAACATACCTAGAATTCAATGCAAGGAGACAACTCAAGATAACCGTTAATGGTAGTGTCACTATTATTCCAAAATCTCCAACTCATATGTTGATGCAAACCTAGCACTCAGTAACCCAAATTTGCTTCAATTGGCAAAGACACTCTAATGTTGAGCAGCGGCATTTCGAGATTCTGGGGCTTCCAGAAACAGGCCTCTGGTACAAGCTGAACAAAGGCTCTAAGGGGTTCAGATTTACATCTAGTCAGAACAATAGAAGCTCCCCCATGGGTATTCTTTACACTTTCTTCCACTAGTCTATCCGTGGACTTTGTGCCGTTGTCTTCTGCATTACTCACCCTCCTTCTCTGCTCTTTCTCCTGATCATCTTGGCGAACCACAACAAGCCGCCTCACAAAGTCTTCCTTGGATACCCATGTCTCTCTGGAGATCTCCAAAGAAAACTTCGGCTCACACATCATCAGTAGTAGTGCATTAGGTAATGTTTCCGCAATCTCTCGTTGTGTTCCTGCCTTTGCCTCTCTCTCACTTATCTGGGCTTCCCCTGAGGCTGTGCCTTTCTCTAAACCTGTTTCTGCTTCGAGACCTTCTGAGAATAAATTGTGTAATGATTCCTCAATCTCTTCTTCTGTTTCTTCTGAGATTGCATAGGGTATTGCATTCTCAGCCATTAGTTGCCTTTCTGCCTCTATGTTTGCGTCCGCATCGATGGTTACTTCATAGTTGGAAGGTGTAGAGAAAGCTGATTTTTCCTCTTCGCTCTCCATTCGCATCAAACATACTTGAGCTCCATCTTCATCTTCAATCTCAACTTCTTCGGTGCCATTGTCTTCCCCTTCAGATTCAAGTTTCCCATGTTCTTCTATAACAATAGAAGCCATTCCGAAGGGAGCAGACTTACATCGCATGTCCTTACCCAGACGAGGGATTCTCGAAGGCACAGATCTACATTTCATAAGAAGAAGGGCATTCCTAGGTGGGCAAACCACTTCTTCTTCACTGTAAAGAAGCTTTGTTTCATCTATTGGCTCATAATCTTCCTTCTTCACGGTTAGCCTGTTGACTTCTCTAATGCATGAAACCTCTTCATCTGCTATCCTCTACTCTGTTTCTTCTATGCCTTCCACTGCCTTCTTCTCGTCCTCTTGCAGCACCATGATCGATCGTATTGCTGGGATTTTTTCTGGGCCATGGAATCGCAGAAACAGGCCAATTCAAACAAAAATGCTCGAGACACCGCGGGTCGTGGAGCGATCAGATGGGGACGACCGGAACCGGAATAAGGAGCTCCGTGGAACAATACTCCGCGGCTGCAATAGCTCGATCGGGGACTGTCAGGGGATGTCAGGCCCTTCAGCGCCGATCCGCTCCCAATTTCGCTGTCAAGGACTGGTAGAGAATGTCAGAAGTGCCAGGGGAGGGTGGCGGAGAAGGAGGGTGGCGAAGCTAGGCACGGTGGTGGAGGGCAGAGACATTCCCAGTGGCCGGAGCCGGACGATTTTCCGGTCATCCTCGGAAAATGAGCCATTATACCACTTAGGTAGACTACTCCATAGTAATGTGTGAGCGGCTTTGGATGTTTGACTTAATGCTTTGATGAGACAATATTATTCACCTCCAGTGTCAAACTGACTCTCGTGGATGGAAAGTCAAAGTTGCAATATGAATGGTTAGAAATATGTTATTCGAGTTATTTATTTTAGAAAATAGATAACATATATGAATACAATTAATTTGGTGGGGTGAGTATAATTTTACAAGCATAGATTTATTTTAAATACAGATTTAGGATTAGTGTAAATTTTTTTTTGTGTAAACTACAATGTGTTATTTTTAGTTGTTGAAATTGTATTTTTGAATGCTATATATATATGACTGACTAAACATTTTAACCATAAAAATTAATTTTTTTATGATATATATAATTTTTTTAAATGATATATAATGGATAGGCAATTGACATTAAAATATTTTACATAATATGTACATCTTCACATTTATGGCTCAAATTAAAATGGTTTTTTATTATTAACATATTTTTGCGTATATGTCAATATTAATTCGTATTAAAATATTTTATCAATACCAAATTATAAGATTTAAACATCTTACTCGCACTTTTTTTTTTTCTAATTACTTTTCTATTTAGAACATAATTTGCGTCATAATTTTCTATTTAGAATATAATTTACTCAATTTTTTTAATTAATTCTAATTACTTACACTTTTTTCTTTTATTTCTCTATATAGAACATAATTTGCATCATAATTTTCTATATAGAACATGATTTACTCAGTGTTTTAATTACTTCTAATTACTCACACTTTTTTCTTTTATTTCTAATTATTCTTCTATTTAGAACATTATTTTCTATTTTTTACTTTTTCATTTCAGAGGGTAACGAACCCACAAATTTACACATCTTGAATGAGCTTTTCTACTCAATAATGTATCTATCATTTGAGACACTTTCAAAGTGGGTTTATGAAAAAACAACATTGGGAAAATGTAATCACTTAAAGGGTTAAAACTAGTTAAAATAAATTTTGAGTATATATAATTTATTTTTATTTTTTTCATGTTCAGACACTGGTTTTTAGTGTTTTATTTTAGTTATTGATAATTAAATGATGGATGGTATGCTCATAATATTATTTTTAGTAGTAGTTAGAATAGAAGGTTAAGATTTATTTTAAAGATAGTCATTCTCTTTTTGCTTTTCAATCTAATTTTAAAATCCCTTTACATTAATTATAATTATAATTATATATGTAGAGAGAGTGGGATTTATAATACTAATAATAGAAAATAAATTTACAAATTAGTTAATTTTTATGATTTTTTAAATCTTGATAATTTGAAATGTATGACGCGTCTCTATCATGAATTGATGTGTGTAAATATTAATCAACCATTTGATTTATGTGATTGAACTATTTAATACTAATAGTTGTGTTTAAAATCATTAATCATATCAATAAATTAGATATATAAATACAATGAAAAAATTGAAAAGTGTAAATTATTTAGTAAACTTCATTTTATAAAAATATAAATTTGAAAATGGATTTCTTCTATAGGCAATGACATTCTTAGCCTCATTCAATTTTATTTATTTCATGAAACGTTTTCATAAAAAATACCTCTTGGGGGGTTAAGAGATAGTCTTGGTTGTTTCTAAGTTAATACTAGTGCGATTCCCATGTTTATAAATAATGGATGGAATGTTTTGTGCAAATTAAACCAATATAGAGATTTTTCAAATTTGTTCTTTCCTCACTTATTATTTTCTATACTTTTATTGATTTTGCAAAATGAATTGGGCAAAGACAACACATGATAAATCTTAAAAATAGCATCATGTGATATCGAATATGAAATTAGTTTAGTATGGATTGCTTCATTAGAAAAGACAATAACCATATAATTATTAGTTTTTTAAAGAATATATTAAATATGTAAATATTATGAGTAAGTACGTAAAATAAAAAGGTTTGATAAAGGGCTAAGATTTATTTTAAAGATAGTTATTTTTTTTGCTTTGCAATATAATTTAAAAAATGCTTTAAAATTAAATGATAATTAAAATTATATATGCAGAGCAAGGGAGTTATGGTTTTTTTTGGCAAGCTTGGTCCATGGTATTCTAACATAAGTTGTTTATAGGGAAAAATGGTTTTTTCGCAAGTTATGGTATTGGTCCATGGTATTCTATCATAACTTATTTACATATACTATTGGTCAATGGTCTGCTAACATGCATTGTTTATAGACAAAAATCATTATCGTAACATAGGAGTGAATCTCTATGTTTAAAAATCTTATTATATGACATTTTAAATGTCTATAAGATTCACTGATATGTTAATTCTCCTTACAAATAATAATAGTAATAATAGTAATAATAATAACAATTTTACAAATTAGTTGATTTTAGTGGTTTTTTAAATAAGGAAAATTTGAAATATACTATGCTACATCACTATCATGGATTGATGTCTACAAACATTTATTAACTATTTAATTTAGATAGTTACACTATTCAATACTAATAATTCCATTTAAAATTTATATGTATATTAATAAATTAGATATATAAATACATCAAAAAAATGAAGAGTATAAATTAGCTAGTAAATTTACTTTTATAAAAATATAACACTAAAAATGCATTTCCTTCTCTAATCAACAACATTTTTTGATTCATTCAATTTTTCTTTTTTTGGAACTCGGGTATGCCCTTTACTATTAATAGATAACGAAATTATGTACAAGCAATAGGATTCCTCCATCCGCCCATAGGGAAACTAGATGTGGGAAACACCAAAACTGATACGAAACAGAAATCCGCCATCCACCCATAGGGAAACCAAATGGGGAGAACATCACAATTAAGTTTGACAACCTCACAGTTTCAAAACGTTCTGAAGCAGAGAACATTGAACCATCTAACAGCATTCCTGAGAAACAACTTTTACATCTATTACATCCTACGAAACAGCATCTAGACTACAACTGCTGATCTTAAACAAACCAAAAAGACAGAGCAAGAAAACGAATCAATCGTCCACAATCTCCACTTCCACTTCTTCCTTGTCGTGTGCCTTAGATAGTAGTTTTAGGTTGCGTTTGATATCCTCCAATTGTCTACCTTGAATCATCAACGTGAAATGCAGACTTCTCATTTCTCCTTTTAGGCTTGGATAACCCTGCGCGATCTCCCTCATTTCCTCCACAATTTGCTCGATAGCCTTGGCGAGCAAGAATTTCATAACCCAAAACATATGTAACGCCTGTTTGTACTGGGAAAGGAAACCAAGGGTATTACCTGGGTCTGGAAGGAGAGAGCACTAGTCATACATCTCTGGGTTGGAGGCCTCATCCAAAGCACTTTTTTCCATGTTCTCAATGATTTTCCTTATATCCTCATTTGCCTCCCTGTTATACACCTTTTCAGCCTCCCTAGCCAACTGGTCCACTGTTATGCGCCCTCTTTTCCATTGGAAGGAAGCCTGAATGACATTCTCGGCTCTCTCAGTCTGCCTTGGTCTGCCGTGACCTCTGCCCCCTCTGCGCTTACCCCTTCTGGGACAGTTGTCCTGCATGTTGCTTTGGCTACCTTGGCCAACTTCATACCTCCCTTGCGCTCTGATTTCGCTCTGCCATTTCCCCGGATCGCCTTCTCCATTCCATTTGTTTTCCTCTGAGCCCTCCTGAACATTCCTCCTAATCTCCGGTCCCTGCCTTCATTCGTCCTCCTAGATTTTTTGGATACCCTGGCTTCTGGTCATTCTCCATTCCTCCTCCTTATCAGTCCTCACCTTTCTACCACCCTCTGCCATTGTCAATTTCATGAGTTGGGAATCGTTTTCCTTTACCTTGCCTCCCGACGCACCTATCTTCGCCAACTCGCATGATCTTAATTTATGGACCTCGCTGTCTTTTTCGGTATTACCTGCGCGAATGCCACCTCGACTACCCACCACCTGCACTACGCTGCCACTTCCTTTCCTTCTCCTTACCATAATTGAAATGGAAGGCTGTCTCGGGAACCTAACTCCTCTGGAAGCAATCCCTACACCCTCGACTATGATGGCCCTGGGGTGAGGTGCGAGCTGTTGTCCTTCGCCCACCATCATCACACTGCATTCAGACCTTTTACCCACCTCGATCGGGGATTTGATTCATTCAATTTTTATTTATTTCATGAATTTTTTTTTATTTTATAGAAAATAGCTTTCGAGGACAGTTATGAGATAGTCTTGGTTGCTTCTAAGTTAACAAGAAAGTCATTGACATGTTTAGAAATAATGGAGGAATGTTTAGTGGAATTTAAACCAAAACATTTTGCAACATTGTTATTTCCTCATATTATTTTATGTATTTGTATTCACATACATTAATGAATTGGGCAAAGACAATACATGATCAATAGTAAAAATAGCATGATGTGATACCTAATATGAAAATAGTTTAGTATTGTTTGATTTATTAGAAGATAATAACAATATAATAAATAGGTGTTTAAAGAATATGTTAATTATGTAAATATTATTAGTAAATAATAAAATAAGAGGTTTGGTAACTTGTCGTATGTAAATCATGTGTGGAAAAGAAAACACTTTATATTATGAAAAAAAATGGTGGTGATGTATTTTGAGGAAGTTGTTTTTAGGCCTAATCTGAAATTTGGATAAAATATGAAAAGTATAATTTTCTCACTTATTATGCATATAATAGCATGGAAAAAGCTTGGGAAAGGTGTAGAATTAGTGATTGATGTTTTTCAGAGGATAGTTCCTATGTGAAGGAAAACAAACTAATGCTGCTAAATACAAATAATAGATACCTTCTTTTATGCAAGCACCTAGAGATGGTATGAGGAAGAAGCATGAAGAATTAAAAAAGAAAAGTGGAAACCAAGAACGTGAAGAAGTTATACTAAAGCCTTTAACAACATAAAAAAGGGCTACGAAAACTACTACTAATGAGAAAGTATTCATGTTGCTAAAAGTTACAGTTAGAAGGATATGCAAGGAAGGAAGGAACTTATAAAAATAGATCTTAAGATAAGTTTTGTTTTATTTTTCTTTTAGAGAAAAACATATAAATCTTATTTAATTATTTTTACAATAGTTTTATAATAAGACTATGGTTTATTAAGATTTGTTTCATAGTCTATATATAAACCTATTTTTCTTATGATATTCTAACAATATTTAAATATCTATTTTTGGAAACAAGTTAGTAATACTGTAAGAAGAAAACCATTTGAAATAGTGTCTAGTGCTAAATCGTATAGAGAAATGAGTAACAAGTTTCATTCCTTTGAACATTTCTAGTAATTAAATTTCAAGAAATGAAGCTATATATAAAACTAAATACGAGGATTAATCTTAATCATCTTTTTATAACTATATATATTATATAATGAAATTATATGACATTTCTATTTATAATATTTTTTTGTAAATACAAATAATGAAATTGTAATAATAATGAAAGCGAAACAAATCCTATAGCATAGTTGGGTTGTTTATGGTATAATATCGTAGAAGAAATTTAGATTTATTTAAATTTTATCAATAATTTTATTGTAATTTAAAATTGAAATTAGTATATGTTTCTAAACATTGCAATCAATTTAAAAATTTATATTTCCATATGTATTATGTATAAAGGAATTTGAAACTAATATTGAAATTTAAGATTAAGAAAAGAATCTTATTATTAGGAAATGAATTAACAATTTATAATAAGTAAAGATTAACTAAGTATAACATGCATCTTCAAGAAATTTAGAAATTTATATTTACATTACTTTTTAAGCACTATAATAATCAAGTTTTACAATGGTTTTATGCTATTAACAAAAAATTCAATTAACTATTGAATTTACTAATATCATTATATTATAAAATATTTAATTTATTATTATCACAATGATATTGTGAAATGTTGTGTTTTCAATGATATATTGAATATCTATTTTGATTACCTTGGCTGAGTTTTAGTATTCTCCATCCTATATCTCTTTGAAATTCGAATCTACTAAGAAATGAGAGGGATCAAGTATAAAGTTAAGATAGACCTAAGATTGCATTCTTGCATTCCATAATGGATTTCCTCAAACCTTCAAACATTATTCTTCATAAAATTACCATAGACAACAACATTTTTTTTGTAAAAAAAGGTAATTTTATAGTTTAATTTAGATATATAATCATATAGCGAAAATTATATTTATTGAATTTTTTTTTTTTAATTATGGAGAGAGTTGGAACTCTTCATTTTTTTCTAATTTTATTTTAGTTTTGACCAAATCAAAATATTTATGTTAACATTGCAACATCACTGTCATAATGGTTAGGAACAGATCTCTTAGTACAATAGTTCTACGCATTTTATAATTTGATATCAAACATTAATATAATATCAAACTTTGACATCATAACATTATAAATATTCCATAACAAGATAACATGACAACCATTATGATTTTTCAGATGATAATCACACATAGTTGGGCTCCCACAAGGTGAGGAATTTAGTTCAGTGTGCCTTTTTCGTAGCAATTCATGGATCTTCTCCTTGATTTCCTCATTTTTCAAAAAAGAGTGGCGGTATACTCTGGCCAATTGGGTAGTGGTGTTTCTGGAGTCAGATGGATCGATTGCATGACTTAATAGTGCAAAAGTACCCCCAGGGGTTAGGAGAAGATGTCCCTATACTCCTCCAAAACCTTATCAAATTCCTTCTATTATGTTAAGAAGCCCTTTCTAGGGGCCATGGATGTAGCCACAATCTAACCCTTACATTCAGAGGGAGTAAAAAAACAAATTTCCTAGTTTTGGAGATGACCTTACTCCAATGCTTAGCAGAAATCAAAGCAATGGTGGTATATGGGGCTACCTCTGGTACCCGATATAGTTTTCTCCCCAAAATAATAATAATAGTGCAAGGTCTTCATACATAGCATGATTCTCCCACAAGTATGGTTTGCCTAATAAAATATCACAAACACTGAGAGGAGCACCATCACACAATACCTCGTCCCTAGAGGGCTTGATGTTGTATAGAATGTGGTAGTATTAGCTATTACATAGATCTTGTCCTTAGTGGAGCTACCCAATGGTGTACGGTTATATGTGTGGTGTGGTCAGGACGCCCGACTGTTTAATGACATCTAATGATATGAGGTTCTTTTAGCTCCCACCATTGACAATGAATTGCAGTGGAGAGCCCCTCACTGAATCTATGAGTGGAAGAGACACTCTCCTCCTATGCATCCTCTAGCTTAATTTTTCAACCTCAGTGGTAGAAAAAGTGGCACTAGGTCCTACATTAATAATATGCTTCCCTTTTTCATTCCACTTATCGGATTTTGGCTCCTATTTGGAACATGCATTTGACTTTAAAGCTTTCAACTCGGCCACTACTGACTTCTTGGTGCTACAATCATTTATGTTGTGGGTGGGGCCCTTGTGGAACTCACACCACTTTCCATTGTCCTTCTTTGTCATCTTGGTGATATTCTTTGCTTGTGCCTTACCTCGCCTTTGTCCTTTAGTCTCTAATTTGCAGGTTCCTTTTCCCTACTTTGGATTCATAGATCCAAAGTCTCACTTCTTCTATTTAAATTTCCACTCGATCATTACAACATATTGGTATGTTGCACCAAGCGAGGAGATGTCCAAGAACTCCATTTCTACCTTCGTGTATTTATGTAGAAAGCCACAATACTTGAGTATCAAATGTTACTTGAAATCCTTGATTTCGAACTTTATATATAGGGTATCAAAAATGATCATGAACTCCAACACCTCTCGGTCCCTTTCATGTCGTATGTGGTGCACTTTATGTACTCATCTTCATAGCTCTCGACATGTTACTATTGTTCATTGAAAACATCTTGAAAATAATTCAAAGAGGATTTGGTTGAAAATAATGAGGTATCCTCCTTTTTGCTTTGCTCATTGTAAGTTTCCCACCAATCCTTTACATGGGGGGGAACTTTGAGGAGTGAAAAAGTAATTGTTTCCCTATCGGAAAAATTATGGAGGAAAAAGTATCTTTTTAATAAAAATTTAACCATTTATTTAGCCTTCAAATATAGGAATGTCAAATTTAAATTGTACCTTAAAGTGGGAAATTTCATTGAAGTGATTAGTGGATGAATATGCTTCACTTGGTAATACCAGCGAAAGGATCTAGGAAAATTTGTCGATCATCTCATTCTTTCGTCACTCAAGGAACTCTTCGAGAATTTTTTTTAAAGAATTTTTTACTTCGTGATCTTTTTTTCTTTCTTCCATGGGAGGTCATTAGGGTCGGCAAGGCTAGTCTTGCAAGGGTTCAACAAGTTCAAGTTGCAATAGCATACACCCTGACCTAATTGGCGACATGCACACAAAAGTAGAGATAGATCATGCATGTATGATACAACTGCTACATATTTATGAAGGAATGAAGTGAATTACAAATTGAAACAAAAAAAAATAAATACAACAAAAAAAAGACTTCATTTGATAAATAGAAACTACTAAAAATTATTTACATGTAGAAAATAAACAAACTCTCTTGTGTGATGGTATCTTATCCCCGAGAAGAGATGTGATGGTTACATTCCTTCCAAACTAAATTACGGTTACTCTCTGAAGCCTTTTCATTATGAAGAAATAATGAGAAACACTAAATATCTAAAAACCTAACCCTAGGAGATGAAGCACCAAAATTTAGTAGGCCCAAATGGGGTTAGTTGGAAGCTTAACTTCCCAGAGTCATAAATTTGGTATATATTTCTTCTCTAGCATCCAAAATAGCTTATTAGAAAGTTATATCCGAGGAAAAAAAAATTTGACCACTTTGTGGATGGCATTTTCCCCCCTTTTTCTTTTTTCCCCAAAAACTATTGGTTAGGGCCTCAAAACAACTTTAGAACTTTAGGACTTAAAAAGCTACTAAAAATATAAAGTATGCTAGAAAATATGAAACTGAAAGGAAATCATTTTGTCGGTCCGATTGGAATAGGTAGGTGACCACCAATATCCAACCAGGCTAGTCCTTCCCCTTAGGAAGTAATGGTCCCCATTGCATTGAGTGTGTCGATGAGATGGGGAAACTTCTACTGAAATTGGTCCTCGATGAGTCACTTTTCTTAGTCTAGTATCTTCTTGGATTTAACAACCAAATAAAGTTGGATACTCTATTGGTGAGTGTTGTTAAGCTATTTTTCCATGATTTGATCAAATGCCACCTATTCAAAACAATCTAGATTGAGGTCGGTTGGTTTCAATTACATAGTAATGTCTCGTGTATCCAAAAATGGTCAAAAGTATGGTTGAAGATGATCAGCATTGAATATATGGTGCAAGCCAAGGAATGGAGTGATACTTAGCTAAAATTCATTATCACCCATGGCCTTGGTGATTGTGTAACACCCTTATTGAAGTGGTTTAATCTTCTAGTGGGATTCGAAAAGGCATTCCTTCTATAGATACAAGCACAACTTGTCGCCCACTTGAAACGTATGTGACACCTAATGTTGATCTCGAAATTGTTTCTACATGGCATTGGATTTATCCAAGATATCATGAACATGTTGGTGGATGTGATGGAACCATTCCATAAACCTAGTGGCTTTATCATCTTCGGATTTAATATGTATATATTTTTCTTATTTAGTCAGAAGAGGCATTTTAACATCAATGGGGCACAATGTTTGAAATATTGGCCCACTTTAAAGGGGATGTGTCTGATCAATCTATGGAAATATTTATTATAGCTATCATGTAAATAGTGAAGACACTCATCCCATGTTCATGGGTTCTAGGAGTTTTACATAAGTAGTATGTGCACTATCATCATGTTGGCAACATCTATTTTCCCACTAGTCTGATGATTAAATGCAGCTGACTTAGTGAGAATCATGTCTAACTATGACTAGAGGCTTAGCCCGAATGTGCTCATGGGCCTGCGATCTCGATTTGATATAATGTTTTTTGGTATCCAAAAATGTAGCCACACTCATTCGAAGAAGTTCTTGGAAATGTATTCTATTGTAATACTCTTCTTGCAAGAAATCATTATAGCCATCTTAGAAAATTTATTAATGGCCACAAATATATAGCTGTTACCATGCTTGGTAGAAGGAAGGCCACACATATAGCCCACGGAGATGGATTTCCAAGGATGGATAGTAATAGGTGGAGGAGTGCCAAAACCTTTCTTCTTAATGGATGGCTTGGCGATTACATATGTAGTGCATGATATGATATATTTTCCAACACCCTATTAGTGTTTTGGAAAATAAAAATTCTTCTGCCGTACTTCCATTGTTTTCTCCAAACAAAACTTCTTATGACACGACTTTATTGCACCTTGCAAATTAGATTGCCATGCTCACTTGAAGGAACACAAAGGTGCCCTAGGTAGAACAATAATCCATCATATAGGTGGAATTCTATTACCTTCTTAGAATCTATAAACATATACTATGTATTGGCCAATTATGAATCGTTTATGTATAATTGTGACCATATTGAAGTCTCCTACCCATAATAATTGCAAACAATGGTAAGTGCAATAATAAGTTGCCAACTGAGATAATATACACTATTACTGGTGCTTTCCTTCTTATATTTAATGTTCAAATGTAATTGTTGCAGATATGTGGACCATTTCTAGTGTCGATCATTCTACCAAAGGTCATGCTACCTCTTCCCTATTTTTATACCTCTTCTATAGAATTGTATCTTCTGTCAACTCTACATGAGGATATCATGCCAGGCGCTCCATAGAAGGTAGGAATTTTCATCTTCCTGATCTAGAATGTAAGGCTCATTAAGTTTCATATTTTCTACCTTCACAAGTGAGTAAATTTGCATGTATGAAGGTAAGCTTACTAGACATGCATTATCACTAACCTTATTGAGTATGTCAAAGGTACCATATCTCATATCCTTGATTTTCTTACCAAACCCCTACAACCTCTCCTTGTTCAACTACATCCATACGATGCCTCCTTCCTTGAATGATTTCTCTGTTCTATGTTGATCCTACCTAACCTTATATTTATCTAGAAACATCTACATTGTCTCTTGTAAATATAAATGGATCTGCTTGATCTTATCTATAAATTTTTCAAACAAACCCCCATTAAAAGTTATGACAATGTAACTTTTGGAGGCAGTTTTTGATAACCACCCCACCCCCGCCCCCCCCAAAAAAAAAATCATTAGAATTAAACTTCGAGAGGTGGTTGTTAAATGACGACATCCAAATATTCAATTCTCATGAATTTTTGGGGAGGGGGGTATTTTGGTATATTGAAAGGGGAAATGGGACATAAGGGTATCATGGATGGGTTTATGTGAGAGGTTCGATCATGGTTTCGTAAGATTTATATTCTTACCATTAGAGAATGAGAAAAGGCTGTAAGACCTCATGACATAAGGGCTAGGGTGCCTAGACAGAAGCAAATGAAATAAATTGATAGGAGAAACCTCAATAGTTGTGATAATGTGATTAAGCGCCCATTATCAGAACCCATAAGCCTTTAATCCATACCCACTAAATTCCATATCCCGTTAGCCCCAGGCCATAATCCCTTAACTCCTACACTTATAATTCATAACCCATTAACCCCTTGTTCCATTAAAACCTTAGCCACTAACCACTTAATCCTTAACCCATAAATTACCATATTTAAGCCACCCTTCAAAGTCATTACAATTAGACTTTTACACACAGTTATTAAATGACCACCTCTAAATGTTCAATTCTTATGAATTTTAGGGGAGGAGGATGTTTTGGTTTATTGAACAATGCAAGGGGATATAAGCATAGAAAGGATAAGAAGAAGTGAGAGGTTTAAGCATGGTTTAGTGATATCTATAATCCTAGCATTAGAGATTGAGAATGGACCATAATTCCTCATGGCATAAGGGCTAGGGGACTTAGAGGGAAGGCTACAAGATAAATTTATAGGGGAACCGCAAATAGTTGTTACAACAGGACTAGAGGCCCCACTATCAAAACCAATAAACCCTTAACCCATAAACACTAAATTCCCAATCTCTTTAATGCCAAAGCCATAATCTCTTAACCCCTAAAATCATAACTCATAACCCATTAACCCCTTAATCCCTTAAACCCTGAGCCATTAACCTCTTAACCCATAACCCTTACCTGAGAATCCGTGAACCCCCTAAGCACTAAACCATTATCCTGATATGCCTTGACCCTTAACGCCTAACCCCTTAACCTATTGACACCTAATTTCCATAACCCGTTGACACCCCTAAGCCCTTGGTGCTTAACCCTTAACCCTTGAAGCTCTTAACCACTAAGACATTAACCTCTAACCGCTATATCCCCTAAATCTCAGCCCTTAGTCCCTCAACACCCTAACCTGTAAACTCCCTAATCCCTAACACCTTACACTTTACCCATTACCCTTAACCCCTTACTCTCAAAACCCTTAACTCCTGGAACCCCTAAGCCTTTCTCGTAAACCATGGGTGCTCCAACACTAATCTTCTTGGTCATATTTTTACCCTTTACCCTTAACCCCCGACTCTTAAACCCCTTAACACCTAGAACTTGTAATCCTTCCTCCCAAAACATGGGTGCACCAACACTAATCTTCTTGGTTTTCAGCTCACATGCTACTACCTTTTCCGATGGTTCATGCCTGCCTCAACCACATTAAAGTTTTTTCTTTAGACTTATTATTGAGCTCTTCAATTTAAATAACTCCCCATTTTCACTACTTTGGCATGTGTAAAGCCCCCTTTAGTTTGTTGTCTAGTGATTTGTTGAATTTATGGTGATCATATTGATAGTTTTGGTGTGTGTAATTGCCACCGACAATGCCAAAGAAAACTATCAGTAAGCCAAACTAATTTCTTTGTGAAACCATCATTTTTATAATCTCTGCATGAAAGTGATGGAAAATGATTGAGCAGACATATCTATATAGCATGTCGAGCAACCTAAAATTAATTGTCTCAATTATTGCAATTGTCACATGGAACCTACAAGTATCATTGAGCCTGGAACCTATTTCATCATGTGGAACCTATTGGTGTGAATCCTTGCATAGATCCATGGATTTGTGAATTCCTACATTGGAGGACAAGCATTAAACACGCCTGTTCTAGACCGTCATTAAATACCTACTTGAGGAGCCACCATCTAGTGTGGAGTGACCAGCATGTGAACCACTTGGGTATATAAATCTAACATCATTGAAAGCAATATGTGAAGTGGCCAACAACATGGAAAGCCACCAACATGGAGGAGTCTATGGCGAACTAAGATAAAAGAATAACATAAAGAGAAGATAATAAAACTATAAGAATATCACAAGTAGATGTCAATGTAAGAAAATATTTCTTGCCTTTAGATTTTCTAAAACCACATTTCATGGTTTGATGACTTCCACCTTCAAACACTTGCTTCAAAAACTTGTGTTAATATTTCTTGATGGTATACTAATCTACAACAAACCTTGGAAAGATCATGTTCAACCTATTTATAGGGTGCTCAAATTATTGGAGGAGAAAAAATTGTATGAAAAACCCTCCAAATGTTTCTATGGAGTACAAGAAGTGGAATATTTGGGTCATATTGTATATCATGGGGGCATTAACGTAGACCCTAAAAATTAAAGTCATTAAGGAATGGAAAATCCCCATAAGCCTTAGCATATTCGAGGATTTGTCGAGTTAGTAGGGTATTATCGCAATTTTGTTAATAATTAAAGGAAAATAACAATGTGTCTCACAACATTATTGAAGAAAAATGATTTTTTTATGACTCCAGAAGCAACTAAGGCCTTTGAACATCTTAGATAGTTAATGTACCACGCTCTGGTCTTAGCTACACCAGACTTCAAAAAACCTTTATTGTGGAATGTGATGCCCAAAGAAATGAAATTAGTGTTATTTTAATGTAAGAACATAGACCCATTTCTTTCAAAATTCATCTAATAAAGGGAAAGTATTTACACAAACTTATTTATGTGAAGGAAAAGTTGACACTACTCCATGCCATAAAGAAAGTGTGCCCTTATCTAATTGGAAGATGCTTCAAGGTAAAATTGGATCATAATATTCTTAAATACTTCTTGGCACAATGTTTATTCTCACGAGGATAGAAAATTGGGTCACAAGTATGTTGGGTTATGAATTTGATATCATCCACCAAAAGGGAAGAAAAATGTTATTGATAATGTACTATCATGAAGGGATGAGGATGTATAGGGATTTTCCTATTTCATTTCTATTATATAACTTGATGGATAACTAAAGCAAGGTATGAATTGAAGAATTATGAGGAGGTGTGGAAATGCATGCAAAAGTTGTAGAAAGATCAGAGTGTATCTTATCCATTTATCTAGAAAAATTATTCATTGTGGTACGAATATTGCTTATATATATGTAAGAACTCTCAACTCAAACAAAAGGTTATTTATAAATTACACTCCTCTCACATAGAATGGCATTTATGATTTTTTAAAACTTACCACAAGGTGAAGAAGTATTTTTTTTAGATAGCCTTAAATCTCGTATTCAGAGGTTTTTGTTAGAATTTTGGTTTTCCAACAAAATAAAGTTGAGACAATTAAGACCGTGGATCTTTTACAAGCATTAGCCACTCCAAGTTAGCATTGAGAGGAGGTATTGATGGATTTTGTCAGATGTTTACCCAAGTTTGAAGGAAAGAGTGTCATCATGGTGTTAATTGATAGATTTATCAAGTATGCATAATTTTGTGCATTATCTCATCCTTTTGAAATCAGTATAATAGCTACTACATTTGTGGAAATAGTTAAAATTCTACATGAAAACCAAATATTGCAAGTGGCATGGATCCCATTTTCACCGAAAATTTTTGGACAATATTATTTTCTTGCATTGGTACTCAACTAGCTCATAGATCATCTTATCATCATTAATCTGATGGGAATATTGAGATAATGAGCAAATGTTTGGAAGGATATATTCATTGGTTTTTATGTGATAAATAAATACAATGGGAAAACTAGTTACCTCTAGTAAAATGGTGGTATAGCACTTCGTTCCATACCACATAAAAAATGACCCCATTTATGGCACTTTATGGGTAACATCGACTATCCATTACATCATTTTTAAGAGACAACTCTAAGGTTCAAGTTGTGTAAGATCACAATGAGAATCAACAACAACTTCTCCAACTCTTAAAGGATAACCTAACAGTGGTGTAGAATCGAATGAAAGAATAGGGAAATCACCATTGCAATGCAATCACTTTTGATTTGGATGATGGGGTATTTTTATGGCTAGTATTCCCTAAAGCAAGATAAGAAGTATAATAAATTATCACCCAAGTTATATGGTCATTACAAGGTGTTCCAAAATATTGGTATCATGACATACAAAGTGGAGCTACTTGCATCTTCATAAGTATGCACAACATTTCATGTTTCATAATTAAATAAGGTTATAGCTGACAATATACCAATTCAAATAATATTACTAGAACTTCACAAGAAAGCATAAATCATATTGGAGCCTCAAGAAATCACAAAAATAAGAATTTGAAATTTATAAAATATATCAATTTTAGAGTATCTCATTAAGTTGAAGAACTTAATTGTTGGCGATTCAGCATGGGGGGATGATTATTTTATACAGAAGCAACTAGAGCTACTCAAACATTGATGAAAACACATTTTGAAGTAAAAGGAGCATATCAGGTCCCTATAATTATAGTGCATCCCGCATACTATTGTTCTAGTGCCCCAAAGAAGTCTATTATTGTTATTTTTGTTCCCTTACATTATTATTGTCATGTAGGACCTAATTATATTTTGAACCTTAAGACTCCTATATATACCAAGGAGGTCTTGTCATTTGAATCATCCAAGAATTGTTCATTTACGATATCTAAAGGGAGGTTCCCCCCTAAAAGTGGCTTATTATCTAGTCATTGATATGTCTCTACTTATGTTTTTGTGCTATTTTAGATCTACATAATTGAGGCATCGAACTTTAAATGATGCAAGCATTGACATACTATAGGCGACAACCTTATTAGGGTACAACCCTCTGTTTGCTATAGGAAATAACTGGATTAGGGAACCAAACTCTTAATGATGTAGGAAGAAGCTTGATTGAGGTACCAACCTCAGTGCAGGTACTCACATCCTTCTGTTGTGGCCCACTTTTCACAATATTTTTCACTATATCCACAAACATCACAAATAATGTAATTCTTCTGAAACATATCATATCCCTACTTTCACAACATTATTCATTAAGTTACCATCAACTTCTCATGAAGTTATTGCTAGTGTTGTCATACCCTATTCCTCAATCAACCTATTCATCACAACAACCTGTTCAACAATCTAGTACATGAACACCTTTTCCAGATACCATTTTGCTCATATATAAGAAAACTTGCTCATAAACCCTAAAAATGTTCATAATCCCCAAAACAAAAATTATAGCTTTGTACCATCATGAATGAATGTTCAGATTCTTCCTAACCCATAGAAAGATCACAATTGAGTTTTGATAATTTCCCCTTTCCAAAATCTAATTTGGTTTGAAAGTCACCCCAAAAGCCATATAGAACCATAAAATCAATTAAGTGTTCAACAAAATGACCCTTTTAGTGAATGTTCTAGAAAATGAACTTTTCCTGACAACCTTTCTAAAAAATTCTCCTTTCTTGTCTACGTAACTCTTTGACAAAATGTATTTTGTGTAAAAAAAAATAATAAAAAAATACTTTATGTTGATTAAATTCAAACATATAACCTCCACCAACTCAAGAATTGTCAAAACCATTTTGGCCTTTGCGCAGCCCACGGAGAGCGCAATTGTTGTCAAAATAGCATGATCAGTGCATTTGGGTGATCAATCAAAATAGAAAGAAAATCCTTTCACCTTCTTACAATCAATAGAGATAATGACCCATGCCTTGGGGCAAAGAACACAACGTATTGATATCAGAAACCAACAAAACATACCGTATGGCTTATTCCTGAGAGAAACCAACACATTAAAGCCTATTGTTTTCTCGTTTGGGAGAACAAAAGAATAGAGAGAGTGAACTTATACCTTACATTGACCAACAAACAAGGCTCACAACCTATATCACATCCTACGTTGATCCATCCTGCAAATAGACAATGATTCCTCAGGCCAAAAACACAAGAGAAAAAAGTCACTTCTTGATGTCTCTCATCGGATAGGTCCTTCAAAGATAAAAAAAGACAACACATTGAATTTGATACCCTCCTATACATAAGCGTGAGAGAATATTATATTTCTTGATGCTAACACAAATTTGAGTTTTGATATGCAATACACGTTGAGGAATCTCCATGTGCTCTCACTATGCGACCTAGTCCTACAGTCCATGGAAAATATGATGTTGATGCCCCCATGATGTCACCCTTTGTAGGTTGTGTGCCCTAAATAGGCCATGTTTCACTCAAGAACAATCTATTCGACTAACCAAACTGTCCAATCACAATGCGATGTGGTGTTTTTCCCTCATTGCAGTGGTCAACTTCAAACTGACACATCTTCTTATCTTGGAGGATTTTGACCAAGTGTCATATCCTATTAGAAAGTTCATGGACATGACTCTTGAACAATTCCATCTATAGCCCCTTTTAAACACCATAAATTTGACAAAAACTCAATATACTTCCAGTCACATTAACCCCCATTGAGCATGATGTTGTCAAGATATCAAACTTATCTAGTAGAAGACATTCAAACCATGTCATATATAGATTCATTTGACTTCTAGTTTGACATCAATGACATGTTTTCATCAATGACAACACTATGTCCAACACAAATAGGATAATCATTTATAGTCCTTGTAACCATAAATAAGAAAGATTCCATAAATAATAACATCATCATAAGCAACATGAGAGCAATAACCAAGGACAAATGTACATTATTGTTCGTTTTCATGCCAAATGGCATCACAATATTTAATTTTATGCTTTTGGAAACCTCTAATATAGGGAATAAATCTTTAATGCATTGATTAATGGAAAAATTTATTGCTAGTAAATATTTTAGATAATCAGAGTTATGAAACATAACTTATGGTCTATTCGAAGTCCAGTTAAACAATTTCTTGTATGCACATAATAAATCATGGACATGCATGGATTCTCTATAAATACATAATAAATAAAGGGACAAGTAGAGGAGGATCACACCTTTTGGATTTGAAGTGATTAATAGACTAGAATTTCAAGTAGCATCAAACCTAATTATAATATTAACCATGAAGAGAGTCTACATTCGTAGAACACATGTAGAAAACATATAGAAAAGCTCAAAAGTGGCGTAAGGAATTTATGGTTACAAATAATTATGTTAAATATTAGGCTATATGGTAGCCTTGATAAATGTAGCTATGAAAAGGGATTAATATTGGAAATATTTCATTGATAAATTCTAATGTAGTAATTGAAAGAAAATATTTTTGACTTCATGCTAGAGAAAGTTACCAAAGCGTGACCAATCAAAATTTCAAGAATATATCGAACTCAATTGTGTCAAAATCAGTGTCATATGACAAATCAAAATTTGTTAATTTCTCTTTTGGATTCTAGCTTAACTAAGTTGTGATTTGATTGATATGTACTATTTCATATGTGGATGTTTTATAATTATAAGAACATGCTTTTGGTGTTAGATTAATGAAATAAACATAGTTATTTTTATGCCTATAGTGAATAGAACCTTGACTTCTACATAGAAATCCTTATTATTCATCTTTACTTCATGTCATGATGTTAATATTCCTGGAACACATTTGAGGGAAAAATTGAATCTCATTACTAGAGATCTTAAAGTATTAGTGTGAAGAAATGAGATATCATGCAAAATATTAAATATATTGATATTAAGTATATAAATGATTAATAACATTTTCCATGCTCACATGAGTTACTGAATTGATATATATATATTAATAAATTTTTATTTCTTGTACAACTAAAAAAAGAGAACATATATATTTTCTTTCTACAATACTTAAACTTGGAATATAATGTATGTAAATATTGTGAGAGAAATGTATGAACCTTCCACTCGTCTTTGTTATTTTCCTCCATTCACATAGACCAAACCCACTTAGCACCATTCTAACGAATGGAATACAACTTTATCTTCGAATATCATTAAATATTTAATTTCCCTAGCTACTCTCTTCTAAGTAGACAACTAAAGCATTTATAGGTAGCAATTTCGAGTAAAGTTGGGAAGGCCTATGATGTCATTCATTAAGGTGGTGAAGGCACATATGGTGTCTATCTTGTTGTTATGTTGTTATGCATGAGTAGAGGAATCAGCATTATATTAGTATGAAGGACTTGGAACATGGTGACTGGCTTGCTGAGCAACAATGACAACTCAAGCCAAGAGTTGTGATGATGTCGACGAGGACAGTCACCTCAAAGTGATCGATTAACAAAAGCAGGAATATAAATGATTTTATGTGTTGTTCCCATTATGATTTTTATTAATGGGACGAAATGATGAATGGATATACATAAAATCATATTTATTCTTGCTAATGATTAGCGTGAGATCCTATAACAACAATACCTGCACGAAAGAAAGAAAAACGGGCATCCATATGTATGCATAGAGGGAAGGGATGAAAAAAACAAAAATTAAAAAATAGACGGAAGGGATCCATGTGCAGCGAGAATCTGTGTTTGGTTTAAGGGTTAATTAATTTCTGAGTTGTTTATAATGTGATTTTTTGGAGATTTCCGTGACGGAATTTGGCGGAAAAAATTGAGGTTAAATCTTATTTGTTACAGTTAAAATGGTTTTTTAACTGCATATTTGGATTCAGCACCCTGAAAAACCCCGTGACGTTTTGATTGTGCAGAAACTAGCTATCAAACTTGAAATTCCAATAAATTGTTGCAGGATTTTAACCGAAAAAACCCACCTAAAAAACTTTAAAAAAATCGCATTATAAACAACTGCATTAATTTCCTGATACATTTAAAAGATTGAGTGGGAAGAGCTACTAAATTGCGAAACCGGACTCCTGCTACTGCGATATTAATATGATGTGCGGACGCGTGCTTGCCAGCATCAATGGAGCTCTCATAATTCCTCAGTAACTCCGCCTTGGCATTAGACACGGCTTGCTCCTGCTGCTTCGAATTTGCAGTGCAACATCCAGGAGTTGGAGCATGTTTTGGGCACTGAGGTGCAGCTGGAGGGCACCTAGAAGCAGCAACAACCAAATGTAAGGGGTCTACCTTAAACAACGTGCACATAAGTAGGGCAACCAGAATAACAGACACATCAGTTATCTTTTTCCTGGGGAATGGCATCATCGTTTTAATAAATGAATCTTCAGCTGATTGATGGGTTCGGTTAAATTATTGATGGTCGATAAATTTGTAATTGCAGATCAAATATTTGGTGGATGCATACAATACATTAGTCTTAATCACACGGAGAGGTCATCTATTCTATCAATACAAGACCGAAAGTCAAAGTTGCAATATGGATGGTTAGAAATATGTTATTCGAGTTATTTATTTTAGAAAATAGTAACATATATAAATATAATTAATTTGGTAGGGTGAGTATA